>ML779389.1:728658-790241 GCA_009831015.1 Picea engelmannii
CCCCCCCCCCCCTTTTATGTTATTTAAAGGGGTCCCCACCCTCCATTTCACTCACACAATTCAAGCAATTTGGAATTTTTGCACTGAGTTTCTTAGGTTGATTTGGAGAGCTAATTGAAGGGTTGATTTGGAGAATTCGTTGGGATGATTTGGAGAGATGATTGAAGGGATAATTTGGATATTTTTTGAGCTTAGGTTCTTGGGATAATTTGAAGTTGATTCAAGTATTTATTTTCAGAATTTTTTTAGTTGGTTTGGAACTGATTCAAGGGTTGATTTTCAGAATTTCTTGCACTATTATACAGTTGTTTTTGTTGTTGTTATGATCTATTTTGGAGTTATTATTTCGGACTATTGAAGCTTTTATTCTTCTCTTATTTTGGAAGGTTTGTGAAGGTATGTCAAATGTGCCTTTTAGTTTTTAACCCTAATTAGTAATCTCTTTACAATTGTTGGTTTTTCCTAGTAATTAGGAATTCCTATGGTTTTATTTGCAGTTTTTTTTTTGTTGGTATAAAAATTGTCATGGATCCTAAAGAGAAGAAGGATCGAACATGTGATTAGTTTCAATTGGTTGAGTGGAAAATGGTATGAAAATATTTTCATAAGGAAGTTGGTGGTGTGGGGAGAGGAACCATAGGTTGAAATAATACTTCAGACATGCAAGATGGAATGTAAAACTTTTCCTAGAAGTCTTTGAGGAACTAAAATACTAGATGTAAAACCTTGCTTAGAAGCACAATTTGATAATGAAGACCTATCTTGGATGGACTTGGACCCACTTCCACAACCATAGTATCTAAACATTGTTGTTGGACGGGTATTTTTAGGGCTAGGAGAATCAAGCTAGAATCTCATTTTTGAGTCTAGTCATGTTGAGGATGTAGATGATGAGAATTTGGATTATTCTCTCATATGATTAGATGGTAGAGTCTAGAGTATAGACTATAGTTATTAATTACTACTATGTATTTTTAGATTCTAGAAGCTATTTAGAGCCTCTTTGTTGATGTATTTTGGTTTTTATATGGATTGCACTTGGTGCTAGTTTGGTTATATGCACTCTTACTTGCTATATGTATGAGAAACTATGCATATTTGTGTATAATGGTTTGGATTCACATGGATTCTATATTCAAAATTTGAAAATTTTATATATTTTTTGGCCCATCGGTTTTGTTTCCAGCTTTTATCTAGTTCCATTTTTTTAGGTTGACATGTTTGATGACTAATATAGTTATGATAACATTGACTTCAAGTCTATATCCAACATATCTTCCAAATAGACATAGTATCTCAAATATGATTTTATTAGATGTCTATCACCCTTGTGGCAAATTTTAGTAACATGAAAAATCGCAGTTATACCATTGTCACAAGTTTTCTTCTTATCATCCAACTATTTGGTGCAATATTTTTTGTCATTACACCACATATATTTGTGATGCTTCACTTGCATGTTTGACATGTTATAAATGCATTGTTAGGAATTGATAATTATATGTATGATATAATTTGAGGGATAAAAAAACAACACAGTAATGGGAATTAAAAACTAAAAATCAATGGGATGGGAAATGTTATCCTTTCTTTCTTTTGCACCATATGCTATGTCACTTTCCTTATGTTATAGATTTGTATCATTACCCACATAATATCTTCTAATCAACTCTTCCACCCCATTCCATGATAAACTATGGTAAACTTCTTTACATTGTTCTACTTGTAGCTTCATCCAATTAAGATTATTTGCAATGTATAATGCATTCCATCCCTCTTCACTACCTATAAGAATAAAGAAAAATAGATTTAGGTACCAATCAAACTTAAAAATATATGTCGGAAGATAGTAATTACAATAAAAGCTAACACAATTCACTTGTATCCATCTACCTTTCCCTGAAAACACCTCCCCTTCAAATTTGTTGGTGGAATTGGCATCCCAATGGAGAGGCACATTAATATCACTCATTGATTGGGGTAAATACTCATTAAAATACAATGTGGAATGATATACTATATAACCTTCAATCATTGAGCCCTATGAATGTGATATTTTTCTAATAAACACCCTACGAATTGAGTCACCTAATCCAAACTCTTAAAAAAATAGGGTTTCTTTTTTTCGTGTGAGTGTCTTTTAAAACACGGAAAAAAATAAAAAATAAAGAACAAACACGTCGAAACTATAAATTACATGTCAAGAAAAAAAAATCATCAACGCCACTTAAGTGGAATTATAATATTTAATGTCAGTTGATTGATGTTTCTTTGGGGTGAAAACAAAAAAAATGATAATTTAACTTATTTTCATTGATTTTCAACATTAAAAATGATTTTTTTTCAACAAACATCAAAATTCAACCCCAAATGTAGTAGTGTTTATATGTGGCTCTGTAATGGGTTTTTTACCAAGTCTTAATCATAGTTGGGTGTAGAGGATATTTTTTTCTCAAAACCTTCCTCTTTAAGTTTTTCCAAAGATACGGAAGTCTCATTTCCTGACCTAACTTATGTTGATAATCATTATGTATGCATGTCCTCTGTTGATCCGGGATCTTTTCATTGAAGTGACTTATAAAGAATTGCATTAAATGAGCATAAATTAAAGTGCACCATTAAAGAAGGAAAAGCTCAATAATGAAGAGACATAAGCATCAAATCTGAATACAAAAAACTTGATAATGAATTTCGTCCCTGGTGGACTATGTCTCAGGGTCCTGCTCTCAAATGAGTAGGCTTTTTTATTAACTCAGCAAAATAATTTGGTAAAATACATAAGTATACCTCACTCTGAAATCAAGTTGCAGAAGCTTTGCTCAGATCATAAAACAGACAACACCATTGAACTTGTGGCGTCGAATTACACAAAATTGAGTGTCTCCATGCCTCAATCTCACTCTGGCACTCCCAAGCCCAAGAGAAACTCTATCTCGATTTTTGTTCCCTGCAACCTGCAATAAATGACAAAATTACCTCGCAAATCATGTCAGTCGTACCCTCACGCCCCCCCCCCCAAAAAAAAAGTGCACTGGGCGGATTCACTTTTTAAATAAAAAAGGTGGGCTTTGTAAACAACGGAGGTCCTTGGCCTAGTGGTTGGCGGAGCATGTGTTAAGGCGTAGATAGAGGGGGAGGTCTCGGGGTCGAGCCTGTGGGCCTCCCCTTTTGGGTTGTTCGTTGTAACATATATGTTTATTTAAATGTGGATGTTCTTCCAACTTTAGCAGTGGTTCTAGATAGATCCGTTGGGCGCTAGATTTGGTGAGGTCCCATTGGATTTGGCAGACCTGCCAACCTTTTTATGTTTTTGGAATTTCGTTCTCGGGCTCATTGGGAATTTTTCCACTGCCATGTGGTAGCCCATGACTGGGCCATGTGGCAACCAACCATTGGGCCACGTCAACCAACTCTACAATCACCTGCCACATCAGCCTGCCACATCACTGTACGGTTTTCCACATCAGTCTGCCACATCATTGTATGGTCTGACACATGGTTGTATGGACTTCCATGTGGCACATTTTTACTAGTCCACGAAATGACCCGAAAATACCAAAAACGGGTGACATGTGGCAGCCTCTAGTGCTACCATATCACCATGATGACATCATCATGACACATGTCACCTCCTGCGTGTGCCATGTACATTGTACGGATGTTGAAATCATCCTTACTGATGTTGATGTCAGTAGTATGGATGTTGACTCATCCTCTTGCTGATTGGGCTAGGTTGACCAAACGTTAACCCCAAATATCTTGTGATTCGTAACTTCGTTTTAACAATCGTTTGCATCATTGGAAAGCTTTTGACGTGGTCTTTGTGATGATGTCACTTTCACTAAGTTTTGAGAACTTTGAATTTTTTCCCTTTCTCTGTCTACTGAGTCCATTATGAGCTTCATGAGTTACGTATGCAAGTTCTGAGTTGTCCTTAGTCTTCTATGGATCCTTTTTGGATCATGCCTTCCCACTAAGATATTTTTGGACCACCAAAAGATTTCATCAATCAACAGATAAGTGAGGGAAGAGTTTCCTCACCTTGTCCTTCTCAATCGAATTTGCCTTGCTTGGATATGTGCCCTTCAAGCCTACTCGAAGATAATCAACATCACCCCTGCATGAAGTCCTCTTCCTTCTGTCTAGGATGATATCTTCCTTTAACTCATCCAAGTACTTATGAGAAAACTCATCAACTTAAGGTATTGAAACTTCATCATCTTGATCCATGATCATGGAAGGCTCAAAAAGTTTGAAGTTCTCTACATTTACAACTAAGTAAATTTTCATATAAGGTGGAAGATCCAGACGAAAAGCATTGGTACCATTTTTCTCCAAAATAGTGAAGGGACCATAAAGAATGGGCTTGAGTTTCTTTCCTTCACCCTTCAATCTCTCATTGTTGATGTGAAGCCATACCCAGTCTCCAACCTGGAACTAATGATCAACTATGTGTTTGTCATGTTGAGCTTTATATTGTGCTTGACTTTTCTCCAATTGTTCCTTGACTGCTTGGTGTACCTGTTGGATCCTCTAGATGAACTTTTGGCCTTTGTCTTCATTTCTTTCTTCATTTGAATCGGCATCTCTCCCATACATCAAGTCCAAAGGAACTTTAGGTAGGTACCCAAAACATGTCTCAAAAGGCGAACATTGAGTGGAGGAATGTAAGGCTCGGTTGTAAGCATGTTGTACATAGGGTATATGTTCATCCCATAACTTGGGATGCTTGTTGCAGTAGCCTCGAAGCAAAATTACCATTGTTCGGTTTACAACCTATGTCTTTCCGTCGGTCTATGGATGGAAAGCAGTTCTCCTCTTCAACTTGGTGTCCATCATTCTCCACAAGCTTGTCCAAAAATCTCCAAGGAATTGAGTATCTTGATTTGAGATAATGGATGTGGGTACCCCAAAGTGAACCCAAACATACTGAAAGAAGAGATTAGCAGTTTGCTCAGCAATGATCTACTTTTTACATGGCATCAAGATACACATCTTGTTGAATCTATCCACTACAACATACAAATAATCATGACCCCCTTTTCAACATTGGTAATCTCCCTACAAAATCCACGGAGATAATTTCCCATGGATGGGATGGAACATGAAGTGTTGAGTATAGCCCCAGTTTTCTATTAGTGGGCTTACAAGTAGAACACATCACACACCCCTTTACATATTTGGTTACAATTTCTTTCATTTGAGGCCAATAACAAAAACTTTGTAAATGAGCCATAGTTTTTCCTACCCCAAAATGACCAGACACAAGAGAAGTGCAAGCTTATCGTATTATATGGACTCATTCACTTGTAGGAATACATAGCTTTCCAAGATGGTAGAGTAGTTTTCCCTGCAAACAATATTTCTCTACATGTGCACCATGGGTTAGATTTTCATATGCTTCTTTAAAATCTTCATCAATGGCATATTGTTACACATATCTATCATGAGATAAAGAAGCATTCTTCAAAATAATAGAAGTAGCAATAGGAGGTCTAGAAAGCATATGAGCTACCTTGTTACTTGTACCCTTTTTGTACTTGATTACCAAATGAAATTGTTGTAGGAAACCCATCCATCTGTAATGTTGAGATTGTTGTATTTTGGTTTGTGCTTGGAGATATTGTAAGGGTTGGTGATCTATATGTATGATTGTCTCCTTACCTAACAAGTAGTGCTTCCATTTTTTTATGCTTTGAACTAATGCATACAACTCTTTATCATATGTAGGATAGTTAACAATAGTTTGGTTAAAAGTTTCAGAGTGGTAACAGATAGGCTTACGATATTGCATCAATAGTGCACCCATGGAATATTTGTCGGCATCTATCTCGATCTCGAAGGGTTGTTGAAGATTTGGCAGTGTTAATATTGGTGCGGTATTGATCTTTTCCTTCAAAGTGTTGAAAGATTTTTGTTGCTTTCCTCCCCACTGAAAAGTGTTCTTCACACTGGTTAAGGCATGCAAAGGAGCTTCTATAAAGGAGAAGTTTGAAATGAACCTCCTCCAATACTGGACTACACCTAGGAAGCTTTGTATCTTGGATACACTTTTGGGCTCATGCCAATTTACAATTACATCAATCTTAGGAGGATCAATTTTTAATTGTCCTCCTCCTGCAATATGACCTAAGTACACAAGTGTAGTCTTACCAAATTCACATTTGGACAATTTTACATACAACTTTTCCCTTTGCAAAGTATCCAATACTTGAATTGCATGCCTCACATGTTCATCCCAAGTCCCGCTAGAAATAAAAATGTTGTCTAAATATACAATCACAAAATCATATAGAAAATGCCTAAATACATCATTCATCACATGCATGAAAGTTGTCGGAGCATTACAAATCCCAAACGACATAACTAACCACTCAAACAATCCATGTTTGGTTTTAAAGGAAGTCTTCCATGCATCATGTTCTGCAACCCTGATCTAATGGTATCCACTACGCAAATCCAACTTAGTGAAATAAACAACATTCTTTAATTAATCAAGTAAACCATCTATACGAGGAAGAGGATATCGATTTTTCACTATGATTTAATTTAAGGCCAGTAATCGACACACAATCGCCATGTGCTATCCTTCTTTGGCACCATCACGATCAGAGAACCACAAGGAGATGAGTTGGGCCTGATGACCCCTTGATTCAATAAGCCATGTACCTGCTTCTTGATCGTTGTCATCTCCACAACTGACATATTGTACATGTCCACATTAGGAAGAGGAGAATCCTCCTGAATATGTATTTCATGTTGGATTTCCCTCTTAGGAGGTAATCCATCTGGTTCCTGGAAAATATCATCATACTTAGAAACAATATCAATTAATTATTTCTTATCAAAAGGATCACATCCTTGGAAAGCGTCGGATGTTCCGACATCTTTCCCCCTCACAACCATGAGTACATTCATAAAGATAAGGACTCCCCAACACTATGCCACATATATCAAGTGATACAACATCCAAATCCACTTCATCAATCAACTTTGAAGCAATTGCAAATCTGACCCTACATTGTTTAGTGACATTAAGTTTTGCTTTATCACATACTTAACCAAGAGGATAAGGCATTGGATGTGGTTTCATTTCAAGACCCATCTTTTGACAAGTGCTTCAGATATCAAGTTTACTTGGGAACCTGGATCAAATAATGTATCTATCTTAGTGTGTTTAGATACAACTCTTATATGAAAGAATGCATTCCTCTTTCATTCATCATAATGAGATTTATTATTGGAATTTGAACTAGCATGAAGGGAATATTTACCTTGTACTCCAACCGTTGTGATCTTTCCTTCGTCTCATGAATCGAAACCAAGATCTTGTTGCACAATAGCAACGGTTTTTGTCTTCCCCTTTCCACCGAATTGTTTCGGTCTCTTCTTCGGATGTAGTTTCCAATAGTGTTCATCATCATGACCACTTTTCTTGCAATGAGTGCAAGATGGCTTTCCTTATTCTCTCTTTATTGTGGCGGTCTTTTTGTCCTTCCTTTTGAACTTCTTAAATGGCTTATGTGGGAGATTGGAAGGTTTCTTTTTGGGATAATCTTGAACATGCTTTCTCCTGTTCTCAAGGTGAGTGGCTTGCACACAAACTTCGTCAAAATTGGTGGGGTTAAACAAGAGCAAAGTATGACGAATATAATTTTGAAGTGTGACAATATACTTCATTAAAGTTTTATAAGAATCCAAAGGAATGTTTAATGCAAGAGATTTCTTCATGAATTCTTCTGGGAAACTTTGTACAGTTTGACCTTTAATTTGCCTTAAAGTTTGTCATTCCATCATTGCTTTATGTAAATAACCCAATGGATAAAATTTCTTCCTTATCGTTGATTTAAATTACGACCATGAGGAAAGAAGATTGCCACACTTACTTGTGTCCTAAAGTTTGCTCTCCCACCATACGAGAGTGGTGCCTTCCAACTGAAGGGAAGCCAATTGCACTTTAACTTCCTCTTCATCAATATGTTGAACACGAAAATATACTTCAACCTGTCGGATCCAATTATCTAGCTTTTCAGGATTAGCATCTCTATTAAACATAGGTAAAGCAAATTTTACATCAAGCTTTAATAATGGTTTCTTAAAAGAGGTTGTATGGCTAGAATGATGAGAATGATGAGAATGCTCAGAAGAAGAAGAACTAGAACTTGATGGTGAAGATGGAGGCTCGGGAGGGTCTCCTCCATCCCCTTGATTTACTGAAGCATCATCATCATCTTGTCTTTCCTTTTTCTTCCATTTCTTCTTCATCCTCTTCTCATAGTCTCCATACATTCGTTCGACTATTTCTGACATGCGATAAAAGACCATGTGGAATTTTTTCTCTTGTTCGTCATGCTTGTCCTCTTCTGCCATTTTCTTCCTTTGGGATGCACGGCCAACTTCAAGATTGAAAGTATTAAGAGTTCCTTCACCCTGTTTATGCTTGGCCCTAGTAAGCATTCACACTCAACAATTCATGTCGAAGGTGATTGCTCTGATACCAACATGATCTGGGATCTTTTCATCCAAGTGACTTACAAAGAATTGCATTAAATGAGCATAAATTAAAATGCACCATTAAAGAAGGAAAAGCTCAATAATGAAGAGACATAAGAATCAAATCCGAACACAAAAAAATTGATAACGGAGTTCGTCCCTGGTGGACTATGTCTCTGAGTCCTTCTCTCAAATGGGTAAGCCTTTTTATTAACTCGGCAAAATAATTTGGTAAAATACATAAGTATACCCCATTCTGAAATCAAGTTGCATAAGCTTTGCTCAGATCAGAAAAGAGACAATATCATTGAACTCATGGCGTCGAGTTACCCAAAAATGAGTGTCTCCACACCTCAATCTAACTCTGGCACTCCCAGGCCCAAGAGAAACTTTGTCTCGGTTTTTGTTCCCTGCAACCTGCAATAAATGCCAAAATTACCTCGTAAATTGTGTTGATCGTACCCCACCCCCGGTGCACTGAGCGGATTCATTTTTTAAATAAAAAAGGCGAGCTTTGTAAACATCAGAGGTCATTGGCCTAGTGGTTGGCGGAGCATGTGTTAAGGCGTAGATAGAGGGGGAGGTCTTGAGGTCGAGCCCGCGGGCCTCCCCTTTTGGGTTGTTTGTTGTAACATATATGTTTATTTAAATGTGGTTGTTCTACCAACTTTAGCAATGGTTCTAGATAGATCTGTTGGGCGCCAGATTTGGCGGGGTCCCACCGGATTTTGCGGACCCGCCAACCTTTTTATTTTTTTGGAATTTCGTTCTCGGGTCTTCATTGGGCATTTTTCCACTGCCACGTGGCAACCCATGACTGGGCCACGTCAACCAACTGTACAATCACATGCCACGTCAGTGTACAGTCTGCCACATCATCTTGCCATGTCAGCCACCACATCACCGTAGGGTCTGACACGTGGATGTACGGACTGCCACGTGGCACATTTTTATTGGTCCATGAAATGACCTGAAAATGCCAAACATGGGTGACATGTGGCAGCCTCTGGTGTTGCCATGTCACCATGTTGACGTTAGCATGACACGTGTTGCCTCATGTGTGTTTCACGTATGTTGTACGGATGTTGACGTCATTTGTATTGATGTTGACGTCAGCAGTACGGATGTTGACTCATCCCCCTGCTGATTGGGCTAGGTTGACCAAACTTTGACCGTGAATATCTTTTGATTCGTAGCTCCGTTTGACGATATGTTTGTGTCATTGGAAATCTTGTGACGTGCTCTTTGCGATGATGTCACTTTCACTGAGTTTTGAGAACTTTGACTTTTTTTCCCTTTCTCTATCTATTGAGGCCATTCTGAGCTTCCTGAGTTTCTTCAGTGAGTTCTGAGTTGTCCTTATTCTTCTCTGGATCCTTTTTGGATCATTTGTGAACCTAGTCTATAATCTTAAGTTCTACATATGTTTTGATCCCCATAATTTTATTGAACTCCTTGAAGAACTCCTAAAAGTTTCACAAATATTAATTATCTACCTTTATATTGTTTCTTGACCTCGTGAACTCCATTTATCCCATTATGATGCAGTTTGTTTTGGGAAATATGTTTACTAAAATAGAAAGTCGAAAGACTTCTTAAAATTCTAAAAATTAAGTTTGTAAGGAACAATATATTTAAAACTTGGGGTTTATCACATATGGATCTCACCACAAAGATCTCCACTGTGAGAGCTAGACTTCAAATTCATTTGTTGAACTTCCTAATGAAAACTAGAAGCAAGTGATCGCACAATTTGAATGGTAACCATCTTTCAAATAAAAGAAAAGGTTTTGATGTAGTTGTTCTTATTTTTGAGAGAATCTTTGAGTGGTCAAATGATCTTAATGCTTCTCATTATTTATATCCATAGAGAAAATGATTTTGTAGATGCATTTACATCTAACTATGTTGGACCTTGGTGAAAGAGGTACCAACTCCTAAGTATAATTTTACATAAATGAGTTGTATTACATGTCATAAAAAAATTCTCACTCTTTCTACCACCGTAATTTTCATAAGACTAAGGATCGCATCTAGACATGACCCTCAACACAAGAGTGAATTTATCAAGTCACTAATTTTCATAGGACTAGGGATCACATCTAGACATGACCCTCAACACAAGAGTTAATTTATCATGTTAGTAATTTCCATAGGACTAGGGATCACATCTAGACATGACCCTCAATACGAGAGTAAATTTATCATGTTGCTTCTAAGCACAAGCATTAAATTATATATGTCAATTAAATTATTGATAAAATAGTCTTTGGCTTTTCATATATAGTATTAAGATTTGCCAAAAACTAAGAGTTAGTTCTTAAACTTTACCTTGATATCGTATTGTTGTCTCCATCCCTTGAGAACCTCGCTTTGTTTTCAATATGGAAGGATATCACATTTCTTCCCATAAACCTATATAAAAAGTCATCAAAGACCTCCTCCTTAGTGATATAGTATTCATACTCTATGGATTTGCATGTTCCACCTTTTAAACAAACTTTTGTTGTATCAATTTATACATAGATATGCATTTTAGGTATAATTTTCTTCTTATATAAGGTTGAAGGTTGTATGTTTATATGACTTTGTTTCTTTTCATTGTAATCAACTAATCATTGATTTGTTTTTCTCAGGGATATATCGATGTATATTTAGGAATTTCCATGTTGTGTAGAATATATAATACTTGAGGATGAGTAATGTATAGGTGATTTGACAATTTTAAGGATACTCGCAAGCTTAACATGTTGCATTAATTACCCAACGCCCTCATTTTATCCTTATCATCTCATCGTTCCAACGCCCTCCGTCTTTCTGTTCTGTTACCCAAAGACCACATCACATTACTCGTATCTCTACAGTCGTTTGCGCGAGATTTGGGGTTTCAATTTTAACACTTGACAGAGTGCAACGAATCCGAAGGGGAATTTAGTATTATTATTATGAACGAAACGCTCACATTTTGTGGTTTGCAAGTTACACGGACATAATTGCCACGCCCTCCGTTACAGCGAGGTAGAGCAGTTGTAGTCTAACGGTTAGACCTGTTTCCTACTAGGCTCCTCTACCTACAGGGAAGCGTTTGTAGTCCAACGGTTAGGATAATTGCCTTCCAAGCAATAGACCCGGGTTCGACTCCCGGCAGACGCAACTCTTTTCAAATTTATTCATCGTTTTGTTTAGAGGATTTCAGTCGTGTCCTCTTATAAAGACATTTAAAACCCTGAAGAACTCCGCAATGTTTAAAATCCTTTAACACGAAAACAATTAAAATTCCGTTGCCGGGACTTGAACCCCGGTCTCTCAGGTGACTCCTATGATGCTAAAATCATACCTTCCTCCCGCATTAAAACAAAGAATGGAAGTTCCACCGAGATTTGAACTCGGGTTACTGGATTCAGAGTCCAATGTCCTCACCACTAGACCATGGAACCACATCAAATTTCAACTGTGGGTTATAAGAAAACAGACCTATAACTATGGACACTCAATCTCAATTACGGCTTGGAGTAACAGTACAATCATGCATCAAACACGTCCAATGCACAGAAACACTCACTTCGGTTTTTAATAGATACATTCATGAAGCCGCACCCTCTTGACCACAAACATGAAGCTCTAGATATTTTTCTATATATGGCCCTCGTTATGAGTCCCCTAATATTCTTGTGGAAACAACTTTCTGTAAGAATCCTTTAGTAAATTTAGTGGAAACAACTAATGGCCTGGTACTTTAGTATTCCTTGAAATGCCAATGACTTAATAAATTTATATAATATAAGATGATTTTAGATTGTAGACGTGATACAATGGGGTTGAGAAATCACATATGTATAGGTTCTAAGTTGCAACATAATGACGATGACAATGGCGATGATGATACAATGACAAATTTCATCATAGTTATTGTTAACATCATTGTCGTTGTCTATTTTCATCCTTGTCATCATTAGCATTATCATCTTCATTAGCATCATCATCAATTTTCATCATTGTCATCGTCAACGATAATGACGATGATGACGATGATGACAACGAGGATGATGATGATGATGAAAAAAATAATGATCATCGTGGTTATGATGATGACGAAGATAGCAATGCCAAGGATGATGCTCACAAGGATGAGGCTGAGAATGATGGCGATGATGATGACAATGATGATGTTGATAACAATTTTAAAATGGCAATCATCATGAGAACGATGATGACAACAATGAATATAATGATGATAACAATGATTATTTTTATCATTGTCACCATCATCATCAATTTTCATCATTGTTACTATTTTATAGAATGTCTTATTAAGATGTTGATGACAAATCCAAGGATGATTTTGACGAGGATGGGGATGACAAAGAGGATGATGATGACGACTACAATGATGATGATGATATTTTGTTTATGACTATGATGAGAATGATGATCATCATGAAAACGGTTATGATGCTTGTGATGATGACGATGACAATGATGCCAAAGATGATGTTGATGACGATGATGGTGATCTTGATGACAAAAAAAATAATGATCATCATCATGATAATGATAAGGATGTCAATGCGATTTTCGTCATTGTCATCAATTTTAGTCATTTTCATCGTCGTCATCATCATCATTGTCGTTAATGATGCGAAAAATGAGTGTTGAGTCATAGACATGGTTAAGGGTAAATAATGGCCCTAAACCCCAATTGAAACTTCTCAACCTCGAGCACCATGAACAACACCTAGAAGTCATGACATGATCCCTCTATAGTGAGTCTTTGGCATCCGAGTTGACTATGAGTGACACTACGAGGTCTTTATTATGGATAAAATATCACCAATTGGATAGTAATATCTCCCTAGGATCTTCCTATTGATCCTAGAAAGACAATGGGATAGACTTATATGGATTTCCTAGACACAAGCAAATAGATTCATAACTAAAGCTAGGAAATGGTTGAATGGCATACCTTTTCTTGAAGGCTTTCCTCATATGTCTTGGCTTTTGTAGTACCGAAGTTCTAGCTCCAACGCCTACAACCTGTTTGAATCTTGCACACAGGAGACAAAACAATGCATTTCTACTTCTCTTCCTAGCATTAGAATCCTAGATCTAGCTTGCATCTAATCTGATCTATCAAAGAATAAACCAAATCCGAACATTTTCAAATGATATACAAATATTTAGAAGGGAAAACCAATGATCTATTAATCAAAATGAAAGAAATACATCAAGACACATTACCTCGAGGTGTAGATGCATTCCTCCTTGCCCCTTGCTTCTTGCTCCTCCTCGAGTTTTCAACCAAGCTAGGCAACCTAACTACAACTAATCTGGAATGGAAGAGCACCTCTATTTTTGGTAGCATAGCTATGTGAATGATTCTTCCTCCTCATGCTCAAGATAGGCCTCCCTTTTACATATTCTTGGAAGAGGCTTGGGAGAGATTCTAGATCTTCTAAAAACCAATGGATACTCAAATAATGTGAGTTTCAAGGCTCATGCCACAAAGAACCAACTCATTCATCACTTAGCTCTTTGAAACTCCATGAATCTTGAAGTTTACAAGGGAGGTTTCTAGTTGCACACTGTCAACTAGCAACATGGTCGCATGCTATCATATAGATGACTAACAACCCATCCCATGTTGTCATATATATGACAAGCAACCTCCCTCAAAATTGACTGAATTCTTGAGAAAAAGATTGTGTTTTAGTTTTCATCTTTTGTTATGTTCCTCCTCACACTATAGTGTGAAAATTAAGGCTATAACATATGCCCCCTAATGTATGAGGTCAGGAAAGGAATGGATGGTTGAAACACATTACAACAAATTGTCACCAATGTGAGGCAACGTGAGGAGAGAGAAAAGAGTACCTACAATCAAACACCAATGATAAATACATGTATAGACCATCTCCAAGGTAGACATACCCAAAATGGGAAGAGTATCAAAGCATGGCCACCAAAAAAATGCACTACGAATCCATGACATGAAATGCAATACCATGACCGCGAAAGAATACACAGTGGATCCATGTCATCAATAAGATCATAGCCATGAGCAAATACAATGTGGATCTATGTCACAACATATACATCAGGAAGACAACGAGCATTAAGGAGAGTTCCCCTGAATTCTTCAAAGTACTCATATATAAGTGATGTACTCCATCACAACTTGGGAGGGGGGATGTAAAGGAATGATGTGGCTCCAAACCCAAGGTCTTCATTCCAAACCCTGATGGTACGACTCTAAAACATGTAAATAGATGAGTTGATATTGAGCATGGTAGAAACCATTTGATTACTAGTCATTGAGGTATATCGCTAACAGATACGAGGAAACCCACCAATTATGAAAATGGGCCCCAATGTACCTAGTACAATCTAACAAGTGTGAATAGAGGATCTAATGTCGAACACTCATATAGTTGATCAATCGAGAGTCAATAATGTAAACAAATTGTTGATTGTGAGGAAGCCTACCATTGAGGACTGCAAGCTCCAAGGTACTAGCTAGTTTCTAGATCCATGTTAGGGACCTAACCTCCCTAACTCCTCATGAAGGTGGGTGAGTGCAAGAAGATTTGTGGCCGAAAAAATGGCAAGCGAGTCAGTAGGATCGCACACTCACACAAACGCGTGTGCGTTCTTAGGAACACGCATGTGTTCCTAAACCTATAGGTTTGGAAGTGGCCGAACCTCCATGAGGCTTTCCATGTAGGTTTAGTGGTAGGAACGTGCATGCATTCCTAAGAAAGTGTGTGTGTTCCTTCTATTAAACTTTTTTAAAGGGTTGCGAGTGTGATTTGTGCTCATTGTGCACAAATCGCGCTTGCATTTTGACTCTCATTGAGCAAAGAGAGAGGATCTATAGAGGAGCAACAAATGGAAGATCTTGCCACCATGTCCAGGTATGCTTGATTTGTCTTATTTTTAACCCAATTTATTCATTTCCAATTTAGTATTTTTCTCCCAAGAATCTAAATTAAAAAAAAAATGTAACTTTGTATTTTAATTAAAAAACCAACCTAATTTACATGCCATGGATTTTAAATTGTAGCATATATAATATAATGGAACCCCAAGACAATGTAAACTTCTCAGAAAAAAACCAAGAAGATCAAAACCCCAACCCACCACAACCACCCAATGTGAACACTCAAATTAATGAGGGGTTACTTATATTAAGAACCCTTGAGGAACAATTAAGGGACACTAGAGAGCCTAGCAGAGTCTCCTTGGCCACTTCTTTGGAAATCATTGTGAAGTCTATTGCAAGTTCCCAAGGGAAATTGACCTCTATTTCTTATTATATGGCAAGAATGTATGAGTACTATAACACTGGTTTGGACATAAACCAAGTCAAAGAACTGGGCATTTCAAAACAACAAATATTGTATATTTCTAGGGATCCTAGAAATGGATAAGAACTACCATTGACCAAGAAAAGCATCTCCATTGATTGGTGCATCCATCCCCAGATTAGTCAAAATTGGATGGATAGGTGGTACATGGTTTTTGATAAACCTCCCTACAACAATAGGGAGATGCCCTTATATTTTATGAGAAAATTATGGGATGAGTTTATTTTGGGTAAGCATGTCAACTACTTTGACATTGGTGAATTTCATGGGGGTAAGTTGAGGGTTTGCACGGGACCAAGAACATGTCAGGTGTGACCCCGTGTTAGATCCTTTTTCCCCCAGGAGAAGGCTTGACCCCCCTACCCAACATCCTCTTGTTGCAGAGAGATTGCAACATGTACATCTATCCATTTCGTCATTGATGAGTAGCCTAGTGCAACACAATAGCTTTGTTGCACTATCTCGACAGGAGGTGCTTGCCAATGACATTGATAGAGGGGTTGGAGCTTCAACATGCATAGGAGAGTACAGTGATGAGAGTGTGCATGAACATAGCAGTTGTCCATGTGAACCTCACAGATGCTCGAGTTGTGGGAAGACATGTTATGGGCTTATAGAGCCCAGTGGACAACATAGCTTCATGGAGGAGATTAATATCCTAGCCCTCTCTATGTTCTTCATCGTTGTATATTTATTTTGCATTTTTTGTATTTATATCGATATTTTAATGTATGTTTTTTTGAAGTTGTTACATCCAAGCAATAGACCTTCTACGTAGATGAATGCATCAATGCCTAGCCCCACCACTGATGCAGCAGTAGAGGCAGCATGTTCATTGGGTGCACCCCACACACAGGTATGCATCACATTTGATAAATTCACCATAGTCATTTCTTTATTTTATGGCATCCTCAAATTTGTAATGTTCTCGTATTACTACAGGATTTGGAACTAAGCGATGTCGGGGAATGTCCATCTGGGATAGACAAGTCACCTACGTCACAGGTATCATTGTAGAGTTAAATATCATATAATTTTCAAATTGTTTGTGTTTATGTTTTTGAATTTTACTATTTGGTACTAATAATTCAATTTCATTAATATGTATGTAGGCTATGGACATATTTGCTATCTATAGTACTATTTCACTCATTGGGCACATGGGCATTGCTTTTGGGTTACCTTTCTCCAATCCTAGGGAGTTGCAATCACTTTTATAGCTTGTGAGGGTCTATCGCAGCCCACCCTTGTCATCAATCTTATGGCACACATCCTCAGTGGATTCACATGTAGGGCACCCATCCGCACCACCTGTGTGCCACCCATCCCCACCATTATTTCCATCAGCCCCATTGTCTAAGACTGCCACAGTAGAGGTTGTCTTGGAGCAAGTTGTACAACCTAGTGCTCCATCTTCCAGTGAATCTCCATCGAAGCTTGAGATATTCACAGTGAGATAATGCATTGGTGATAATTTTTTATGTTTCATGAATTTGATTTTATGCATATTTGTTAAATTTTCTTAACTTGATCATTATAACTGATGCAAGGTGGCATTGCAGAGAGATTGGGGTTGTGGAGAAGGGTAACACCCTCACGAATAACAACAACATATGCGGTGAGTTGTCTTAGGTTAAATTACAAAGTATCATTTTGTATGTCTATTAATTCATTGAGGAAAAAAACTTGTAACACTATTGATTCTTTGTGCAGTCTCCAGAGCGTCGAAGCACACCCAAGCCTAGAACCTCTTGAGGTGCTTCCTCGATCAAGAGAATAAAGATAGATTTCCAGGATGCTCTTGAGGGTGGCGTGGGTGGCAGTGGTCAATGATTGACCAACTACTGTTGTTTGTATCTAGGCCACCATATGGATGTTTTTAATGTTAGGGAACTTGTTGTCTCTTTTTATATTGGGCACGAGTTTCCATTTTGTTAAAAATGTACAATTTAAACGATGTTGAATACACACACACACACACACATTTCATGGCACATTTTTTATGAATTTCAAATTGTTTGAATTCCAAAGTGTATGAATGTTATGTGTATTACTCCCTTGATTTTTTTTCTAAAGTGATTATAAATACTTGCATTACGCATTAAGGAATATCTTATGGTGGAAAAGATTGTTAATTGTTAAATCCATAAGCAATTAATGGTTCTCAAGTAGGATTGTTTGTTAATCCACCATGTATCTCTACATCATCGATAGATCATTCCTTCTTAATTATTTGCATAAATGTTGTGGATATCCATATTCTAACTCACAACAAAAATATGGACTACCTCTCAAATTATCTCTATCTAAATCCAATGACAATCCACACTCAAATAGTAGTCACTTAAAAATATTGTGACCTAAAAAATGCCATATTACAATAATTTATTATAGAAATAAATTTTCTCATTTATCTTCTACATAATTGTAAATCACTTAACAATCTCAGCTCAATGTTATGTCAAATTAACCTCCATAACTAGTACTAGAATTACTCAATTACAAAGATGGCATAAGCTAAAATTCAATTATGCAAGTACACAACATTTGGACAACTCAAACACTTCATATATATTTAGAATTTGAAGTACATGCACCTACCAATATCTTACCAGGGGTTGTTAGAAGTCGGGCTCTTCAAACCCTAGAGATGGAAACCATAAGATAAAATTAGCCAATAGCTCACTCCATTAGAGATCATCAATAAGGTAGCATACACAATGGTAAGTCCTTTTTGGAACCTACAATTGTATCCCACACTTGTACAAGATCAAATCTCTCTATCTTCTCAATAACAAGCATGTTAGGTAGCACTAGGGTTTTCAAATTCCACAAAACCCTAACTTCTTCTCTTACCATAGCTACATGATAAAAGTCTTTCTCTTCTCCTCTAGGTATAATTCCTAGTATTCCAAGTCTCCTTTGGACAAAACCCTGACCCTAGTCTTCCTTTGACATTCCTTTGAGAAGCCTAATTGTTAGTTTATTAGTTGGTTCATTCCATAATTTTACCATTTTGTAGGGCACACACATTATTCCCCTCTTTCTATGCATGACATATATAAAATCATTTGATTTATCTGTAACTCTTCATAGATGCCAAAAAGATTATTTGGTGACTCATTAATGCACTCATGTTTGTTTAGATTGTGTAGTGGGTATATGTAAATTTTGTTAAACCCGTCAATTATTAATAACATTTATTCAGTCTTCCATGATGTCCACTAAAGTTATTGATTTTGATCAATAGAATGAGAGATTTCACATGGGAACTAGATCTTAGAATGGGTATCATTTTCCGCCTATAAATAAAGGTTCGAGGTTACATTTCATGACACACCATAGAAATTAATTCTATGCTATCAAAATTCCCCCAAGGAGACTTGAAACCATTATTATTTTCCCTTCACCATCTATGAGAGTTTATTGCACATTCCTACCCGATTTTGGGGCTAGAGAACACAAGGAGACAAAGGATCCTCCCAAACCCAATCCCACAAACTTGTTGATGCCATGCCTTTTGATGCCATTGTCATGCCTTTCCAAGCAATTCCATGGCATGTCATTGTCATGTCCATGCCATTACCATGCCTTTCCAATCCATGCCATCTCATGCCACGCCATGCCATGCCAAGCCATGCCATTCCATGCATTTCATTTCCATGCCATGCCTTGCATTTCCTTGCCATGGCATTCCTTGCCTTTCCATACCATGTCATGCCTTTCCTTCCATTGCCATGCCTTGCCATGCCATTCCAAGCCTTTCCTTGCCATGACATGCCATGCCTTGTCTTTCCATTCCATTCCATGCCTTGCATTTCCTTGCCTTACCATGATATGCCTTTCATTTCCATACCATGACTTGCCATACCATTCCTTGTCTTTCCATGCCATGCCATGCCTTGCCTTCCATTGCCTTACCATGCCTTGCATTTTCTTGCCTTGCCTTGCCATTCCATTCCTTGTATTGACATGTCATGCCACGCCTTGCCTTCCATGCCATGCCTTGCCAAGCTATGCCTTGCCATGTCATGTCTTTCCGAGCCATGCCATTCCATACCATTTCCATGCCATGCCATTTCCATGCCAAGCCATGCCATGCCATTTCCATGGCTTGTCTTGTCTTGCCTTGCCTTGCCATGCCATTTCCATGGCTTGTCTTGTCTTGCCTTGCCATGCTATGTCATGCCATTCATTGCCTTTGCATGCCTTGTCATGTCATGCCTTGCATTTCTTTGTCATGTCATGCTTTTTCATGCAATGCCTTGCCATGCCATGCCTTGCCATGCCATGCCTTGCCATGTCATTCCTTTCCTTTCCATTCCATGTCATTCCTTTCCATGCCTTGCCTTTCCTTGCCTTGCCTTGTCATTCCATGCCATGCCATGCCTTGCCATGCCATTCCTTGCATTGCCTTGCCTTGCCATGCCATGCCTTGCATTGCCTTGCCTTGTCATTTCATGTCATGTCATGCCTTAAAATGCCACTCCATTTCCATGTCAATGCCAATGCTATTCCTTGCCAAGCCAAGCCATGCCATGCCATGCCATGCCATGCCATGCTATGCCTTGCCTTGCCATGTCTTTCCTTTGCATGTCTTACCTTGCCTTTCCTTGCCTTGGTATGGTATGGTATGGTATGCCTTGCCTTACCTTGCCTTGCCTTGCCAAGCCATGGTATGGTATGGTATGGTATGCCTTACCTTGCCTTACCTTTCCATGGTATGGTATGGTATGATATGGTATGCCTTGTCTTGCCTTGCCTTTCCAATCCATGGTATGGTATGGTATGGTATGGTATGACTTTCCTTGGTATGGTATGCCTTTCCTTGCCTTGCCTTGCCATGCC
This sequence comes from Picea engelmannii, assembly GCA_009831015.1. Classification (NCBI taxonomy): domain Eukaryota; kingdom Viridiplantae; phylum Streptophyta; class Pinopsida; order Pinales; family Pinaceae; genus Picea; species Picea engelmannii. The sequence continues at coordinate 749,364 of ML779389.1, forward strand.
ATGGTATGGTATGGTATGGTATGGTATGGTATGCCTTTCCTTGCCTTGCCTTGCCTTGTTTTTCCATGGTATGGTATGCCTTGTCTTGCCTTTCCATGGTATGGTATGATATGTCTTGTTTTTCCTTTCCATGCCATAGTATGGTATGGTATGGCATGGTATTCCATGCCTTTCCATGCCATGGTATGGTATGGTATGTGTTGTTTTTCCTTTCCTTACCTTACCTTGCCATGGTATGGTATGGTATGTCTTGCCTTGCCATGCCATAGTATGGTATGGTATGGTATGTCTTGCCTTGTCATGACATGGTATGGTATGGTGTGCCTTGCCTTGCCTTGCCATGGTATGATATGGTATGGTATGTCTTGAATTTCCTTGCCTTGCCTTGCCATGGTATGTTATGGTATGCCTTGCAAGTCAAGGCAAATGAAGGCAAGGTGTGCAAGTGAAGGCAAGGTATGCCATGCCTTCCCTTTCCATGTCATGCCATGCCTTGCCTTTCCATGTCATTCCTTTCCTTGCCTTGCCTTCACTTTCCATGCCTTGCCTTTCAATGCCATGACATGCATTGCCTTGCCTTCACTTGCCATGCAATGCCTTGTCATGCCTTGCCTTGCCATGCCATTCCATGGCATGCCTTGCATTTCCTTCACTTGCCATGTCATGCCTTTCCATTCCATATCATGCCTTGTCTTTCCATGCCATGCCATGCCATGCCTTACCTTTTCATGCCTTGTCTTGCCATGCCTTGCCTTTGTCGTTGCCTTTCCATGCCTTGCCTTTGCATGCCTTGCATTTTCATGCCTTGCCATGCCTTTGCCTTACCATGCATTTGCATGGTATGCCATGCCTTAGCTTTCCATGGTATGGTATGGTATGGTGAATGCATGGCATGTCTTTCCTTACCTTACCAAGCCATGGTATGGTATTCCTTGCCTTGCCTTACCATGCTATGGTATGGTATGGTATGGTGTGCCTTGTCTTTCCTTGCCATGGTATGGTATGGTACGGTATGGTATGGTATGGTATGGTATCCTTGGCATGGTATGGTATGGTATGGTATGGTATGGTATTGTATGCCTTGATTTTCCATGCCTTGCCTTGCCATGGTATGGTATGGTATAGTAGGCCTTGCATTGGCATGGTATGGTATGGTATGGTATCCTTGGAATGGTATGGTATGGTATGGTATGGTATGGTATGCCTTTCCTTGCCATGCCATGGTATGGTATTGTATGGTATGGTATGGTATGGTATGGTATGGTATGGCTTGCCTTGCCTTGCCATGGTATGGTATGGTATGGTATGTCTTGTCTTGCCTTGCCTTTCCTTTCCAAGCCATGGCATGGTATGGTATGGTATGGTATGCCTTGCCTTGCCTTGCCTTGCCTTGCCATGGTATGGTATGCCTTGCCTTGCCTTGCCACAGTATGGTATGGTATGCCTTTCCTTTCCTTGCCTTGCCTTGCCATGGTATGGTATGGTATGCCTTACCTTGCCATGGTATGGTATGGTATGGTATGGTATGTCTTGCCTTGCCTTTCCATGGTATGGTATGGTATGCCTTGCATTGGTATGTTATGGTATGGTATGGTATCCTTAGCATGGTATGGTATGTCATGCCATGCCTGGCCATGGTATGGTATGGTATGCCTTGCCTTGCCTTGCATTGGTATGGTATGGTATGGTATGGTATGGTATCCTTGGCATGGTATGGTATGGTATGGTATCCTTGGCATGGTATGGTATTGTATGGTATGCCTTGCCTTGCCATGCCATGGTATGGTATGCCTTTCCTTGCCTTGCCATGGTATGGTATGGTATGGTATGGTATGCCTTGCCTTGTCTTGCCTTGGTATGGTATGCCTTATCTTGCCTTGCCATGGTATGGTATGGTATGCCTTGTCTTTCCTTGCCTTTCCATGGTATGGTATGGTATGGTATGGTATGGTATGGTATGCCTTGCCTTGCCTTGGTATGGTATGGTAAGTGAAGGTATGATAAGGAAAGTGAAGGCATTGAAAGTGAAGGTAATGCAAGTGAAGGCATGGCAAGTGAAGGAAAGGAAAGTGAAAGCAAGTGAAGGAATTTCAAGTGAAGGCAAGGAAAGTGAAGGCAAATGAAGGCATGGCAAGTGAAGGAAATTGAAGGCAAGTGAAGGCATGACACAGCATGGTAAGGCAAGGCAAGGCATGGAAAGACAATACAAGTGAAGGCATGGCAAGTGAAGGTATGGCAAGTGAAGGCAAGTCATGGCAAGGCAAGGAAAGTGAATGCAAGGAGAGTGAAGGCATGGCATGGCATGGTAAGACAAGGCAAGGCATGGAAAGGTAAGGCAAGTGAAGGAAAGGCAAGGCATGGCAGGGCAAGGTATGGAAAGGTAGTGCAAGTGAAGGCAAGTGAAGTGCACTATGTACTATTCTAAATCTCTCATACAATTCCATCTGTGTAATGTCAATAAAGTGTTTAATATGGGGTCCACTGTCCCTAGATCCCCTTCTCAATTTTTGTACATATTTTTGGTTGGAAGAAGGCCTAGTGTTCTCATGCCAGAAATCTTGAAATAGTCCCTTAACCGCTCCAATTAACTTCATGTCAGAATGAGGTAGCCTACCAGTGAAGGCCCACAAATATGTTGGGCCTCCTGTGTCGAGGCTATCTCGTCTATGAGAATACTTTCTAAGGGTTTTGACATTGCATTTCAAGAGGTGAGAGGTTTGTTGTAGCAAACAATTTTTTCTTGTAATCATGCTAACAATTGATTATGACAAGACACGTCAGTCTGCATTGCGATCTTTAGAACGAGATTTCTTACCAATTCTTTGAAAAGCATCTACAAGGTTTCTAACAATGCGATGACTTGTTTCTACACTTTTGACTATTTTAATGTCTAAAATTCTCCTAACAGCAGTCAAACTTCTAGATTTTAACAAAGCTAAAAATAATCGACATTCAACGTAATCGAATTTTGGTTCAAAATATTCTTTAATGATTTTATAAGAGTGATAACGAATAATACGGCTAGGTAACTTACCTTCAAATGATGCTAGACCAATTTCATCGACCTGGATGTGTTTAGGAGTTCTTCATCGCATAATGCTCAATCTAGGTAGGGACGATGAACCCCTATTCTGACACTCTTGACCTCCCTATTGTGGAGTTAATAATGTTGCAGTTCTTACCCCTTCAATCACTAGTGGATCAACTCTGGGAGGAGAGTGGACATGGGATTGACTAGTTTCCGGTACATTTGACTATCCAACAAGAGATTGCACCACATGAACTTCTTCACCACAATGTTGTACATTGGTTGCTTATCTAATTTCATTCATTGTATAATCAGCTCCAAGCAAATCCTCCATCATCTGGTCATCCACAACAAGTTGTCTTGAAGAGATACTGGATGGATTTCTCTCTAATGAACTCTTGCGCTTTGCTTCTGGTGATGGAGGAGAAACAATAGCGGCATCTATTCTACTAGAAATTGGATTTCCCTCTTCTGAAATCCTACGCTTTGACATACGTAACTTTTACTTTTCTCTTTCTTCTTCTACCTTTTCATTCAGTTTATGTTTTCTCAAATCCATCGGTTCCCCATTCTTAAAGAGAAAATTTGGCTTCCAAACACCTCACCACAAATTTGTCTTTGTATTATGTAATAAGGCACAACCAAGAAGACACGATAAGATACAAACAACAATTCCATTTGCACTTGGATAAATTTGTCTTCCAATTCCAAGAATACACAAGAGGAGACAAACAAAAATTCCAATTGCACTTGGACAAATTTGTCTTCCAATTCCAAGAATACACAAGAGGAGACAAACAACAATTCCAATTGCACTTGGACAAATTTGTCTTCCAATAGACAAACAACAATTCCAATTGCACTTGGACAATTTTTTCTTCCAATTCCAAGAAGATACAAACAACAATTCCAATTGCACTTGGAAAAATTTGTCTTCCAATTCCAAGAAGATACAAACAACAATTTCAATTCCACTTGGACAAATTTGTCTTCTAATTCCAAGAATATACACACAACAATTCCAATTTCACTTGGACAAATTTGTCTTACAATTCCAAGAAGACACAAGAAGATACAAACAACAATTCCAATTGCACTTGGACAAATTTGTCTTCCAATTCCAGTAAGACACACGAAGAGACAAACAAAAATTCCAATTGCACTTGGACAGATTTATCTTCCAATTCCAAGAAGACACAAGAAGATACAAACAACAATTCCAATTTCACTTGGACAAACTTGTCTTCCAATTCCAAGAAGATACAAACAACAATTCCAATTGCACTTGGACAAATTTGTCTTCCAATTCCAAGAAGACACAAGAAGATACAAACAACAATTCCAATTGCACTTGTACAAATTTGTCTTCCAAATATTCCTACAATGGTCTGGAAATAGCGCAAAACTCTCTATGAATCAAACAAGAACACTAGAATAAGAAAAACATATATGTGCATGCTATTTTTGTGTGAAGATTTTGCAGATTGTTTGTCGGCCTTGAGATAGATGAGGTAGTGGAGTGTGCTTGGCACCAAAATTTCCTAGCAAGAACATGTGTGTGTTCCTAGAATGCATGCACACTAAAGCGTGTGTGTGTTCTAGGAACATGTGTGTGTTCCTACTGAGCCTAAACGACCAACAACTACAACTCAATCAAGTCAAAAGAGCATGTGCGCGCTCATAATGCAATGGATATAGGATTTATTATATACCAAACATCTTTATGAATAAATATGTATAGGGGTATGGGGACAAATAATGCCTAAGGGGTTAGGATTGAAATTTTTTTCAAGGATAGAGCAATGGTTAGAGCACCAAGATGTGGGTGTAAGGGTTGTACAAAAGGTATATGCATAGTGCACTCAGGGCTTGAGTGTATAGGGGGTTGAGGGTTGAGTATAATTTATGCCTAGGATTAGATGGAGCTAGGGGGTCTAGGTCATGGTCTACGTCAAGCTCTAGGTCATCGTCTAAATCTAGCTCTAGCTCTATGTCGTGGTCTAGGTAATGGTCTACGTCAAGCTCCAGGTCATCGTCTAAATATAGCTTTAGCTCTATGTCTTGGTGTCGTAGGGATTTTGAGCCCTACAGGATCTGAGCTCCCTTAGGTTCTTTCTATACCTAAGATAGAGGTAGAGGTGTAATCTATGGAAGTTCCAAGATCTAATATATATGCAAAAGGTGACTAGGAATATTTGTGATGAGGAAGCATACCTTATTTTTTAAGGTTGTCCCTGTACGCTCTTGGTTAATTTCTTGTGCGAAGATTATTTCCCCTCCAAGAGACAGAGATCTACACAAAAAAACAAGATCCTTCCCAAAATCAAAGTAGACGCATACAAATCAATGAAAAATATACTAACAGATTATAAAACATAACTCTATTAGGTCTATCTAAATGAATATATGCAACCAAATAGACAATTGAATAGAGGGAAACGTCCAATACACCTTCTATTAATCATTGAAACAACATTACAACTTACATATTGAGAAGTTGATGCAATGGTCACCTTCCAAGTTCCTTGCCCAAGTAACCAAAGTAGCAGCACAAGTTTACTATCTCTTTCCTCTCCCCTTCCCATGAGAATGACTTGGTTTTTATAGGGCTTTAGGGATAAGTCCATATAGTTATTAGGACAAGATTCTTGAGCTCATAATGGAAGCCTTCTCAAGGCTAATCCCTGAGAAATCAGTGGGAAGTCTCATCCATCAAAACCAAATTCAAAAATGGGAGTTTCTAGGCCTAGTCACTCCCTGGACATACAAACAAAGTGTAACACCCATCCAGGATGCTAGAAAATTAATTGCTCATTAAATACATATGCAATAAAAACCTTGTTTTAACATAATTTCATTGATTTTCATTTCCCCAACTCTTTTACATTTTCTCAATGATAATTGTTAATAATATGATGAATTCAGTAATATGTTAACTCTAAGATTTAAAACTTAAAATAAAAGTATAAAAAAATACCATTGAAAAAATACCTCCTCCATGGTTTGTTGAAGCTCATCAGTTGCAATGTAGTTCTGATAGTAGTAGGAGAGTGCTTCCAAGCATTATTTTCCCATTTTCTTTTTCCACTTGCCCAGAGGGAAACAACGAAATCCTCCCAACCAACTAGGAGCCTAGTCAGCTTCCTAGATCCAAGAAACCTTTTGATTTCCTGGCCCTCTGTGCCCGTGACTCCAAGAACATCAAAGCAAATATGCTCTAAGAATAATATCACAAGAATTTCACAACCTCTCATCATGCTCAAGCCTCCCAATCCCCTTCCTCACCACTTATTCTCCCTATTTATTACACTCTTCTCCAAGTCTCCTCAACCACCCTCATTATTATCCATCAACCTCCCTTATCTATATTTTTGGGAAAACATTAAAATAAAATTAAAATATAAATGACTTGCATTAAACAACAATAAATAAAATGCAAAGTCTTTTTTCTCATGTTAGCTAATAAATGCAATTTGACATTTTTCCCCGAAATGTACATGACAACCCACCATGCTCATTCAATTCATCACAACAACCATCAATCAAAGTCAAAGAAGGTATTTAATGCTTCTATATATTTTGTATGCAATATAATTTACATAATAAAAAATGTTCAATTAAATAGTTAATAATCTACTTTAATAATTAATACATTAATTAATTGTACTAGTGTACATGTGTAGGATATGTGTGCGTAGCTAGAGAACACATATCTCACATTGCATGTACTAACGATAAACAACCATTTCCTCTAGTGCATAGTTCTTATATGATCACACCAAGACATGTAGGACAACAGATCAAGTAATGCATCATTTAATAATCTTAACAAACAAAATTACACCAATTCATCAATAACTCATTATCACACTTAAAATATCAATAGGAAATCAAAAGAGGGTTTTAAACATGGTAGGAACTAATTGAGTAAACAATAGTGGCATCTCTAATCCCCAATCAATATTCTCAACTAACATCGAAGCATCCTTCCTTCCTAACCTACTTCCATCTTCCATCATATCCTTTCCTCTATTGGACTAAGTTGGATCATCAACTATATTGACCTAACTCCATATAGAACCCGTAAGCATAAGTGTCATACATCTTGACCAAGATTCCCCAACAGGTAACTATCAGTCGCCATCACACATCTAGGGGAGTGTGACTTCACACAGCCCTCCCACGACTCTAGGTTTCGGAGGATAAACGGTGGGAAATACCTCCACCCCTCCTTATAGAACTAGGGTCAACACCCTACATCAAGCCATATTGTACAACTACTGTTCTTAGAGTCACGTCATCAAACAACCACTCTGGGCAATTTGTGCGTCTTGTCAAAACCACACTCACCACAAATCATAGCAATATTTTGAATCATAAATTAAATAATAAGTACAACATATAGCATATACTATCTTCTTGATGTCTACGATATCCAAGTCACCTCAACACTACAATCATTTGGCTATCGCATAGCTCATTAACCTGTAAGTTAATTCACCAATAACTCATATCTATGCATATACATAATAATTTCATATAAGGATCCATATCTGTATTGACGTTCAATTTAAGAAATGCATGTTTATTTTTATCATTCCTGACATATGTTATGCATTCACATCACAACTTGAACTAGTATCCATGTACCTAAATTTCACATTTTAACTTGCATGTTTAAACAAACCAAAGAGATATCATCATCATGAGTATATAACATTGAAAATAATATCATGCAACACATAATTAGGTCAAGATGTACATATCTCAAATATCTATCTCAATCTAACTGAGCCCAAACAAATGTTAAGGATTGAATTACTAAGATGAGTAAACAATCAATGTTCTAAGTCCCTAAAGGCCAATATATGGGGTGCTACACAAAGCGACCGGTCACACCCTGGTAAGCCAAAAAGAGCAACCATCCATTCTGGTTGCACCCTCAGTGAAGGAAAAAGGTGACCATGTTGGAATTTGGGTGGAAACTCGGGGAAGAAGTGGTGAATTTTGTTGGATTGGATAGGTGACTTCTAAGAGATGATGGCTTAGTGGTTAGGAGGTTAATAACTCTATAACAAATGCCCCTTCAAGTGTGAGGTTAGAAGAGGTGTTTGATGGAAAAAATACTTTACCAATAAAAGTTGCAGAGCTTTGTTCAAAGGAAACTTGGAAGAGAGCATCGTCAGTTCTGTAGAAAAAATATCCCCAAGGCGGGCATACCCATGCTCGATAAGAAAAACCAGAGCATGGATGCCATAACTACACTGTGGATCCATGCATGACTCAATTGACTAGGGCATGGCCACAATAGCATAAACTGTGAATCCATGCATTACACAAGCGAAATCATAGCCATGACCAAGTACAAATGTGAATCTATGTCACAGTATACAAATCAGTGAGATGACTCAATGACTAAGAAATCAGTGAATTGCTCATGAATATTCTCCATCGCATATTGGGAAAGAATATTATCTGACACAAGTGTGGTCTTTCCCAAGGTCTTCTTCTGACATTCAAATGGTATGAATCTATGACATGCGAATAAATGAGCTAATGTCGAGCATGGTAGAAACTGTCTAATTACCAATCATTAATGTACACCATTAATAGATGCAAGGGAGTCCACCGATAATGATGAGGGAACCCAAGATATCGATTACAATCTATAAAGTGTGAATAAAGGAGTTGACGTTGAACACTCGTAGATTCATTCAATAGGAGTGAATAATGTAAATCCATTGTTGAAATGCAAAGAGACCTGTCACTGATGTCTGCAAGTCCCAAGGTACTGATGGGTTTCTAGATTTCAATTCTGGATAATGAGTTGTAGTCGGCAAGGTGAAATTCATCAAAGGAGGACCTTGATGTATCCCCCATCAATCAACATGAAACATGTAAAGATAAATGGTGTGAAGATCGTAATAATAGAGCACAACTGACACATGGATGCTTGGGAGAAAGAGGCAAAAAGGGACTGCAGGTGGCTGACGCAGGTGTACTTCCCTTGAACAAGTATGCACGCCATATAAATTGACTTGGCAACATTAACTCAAAGGAATACCATAATAAATGTTCATGAACCTATTAGTAGAATGTTACATGTGATGGAAATGGTGGCAATGAGAGAGAATGAATGACTCGATGGTTGTATGTAATGATAGAACAGGTGCCTTGTTCAAGGGTGACGCAAAGTAGTGATTGTTACTAGATAATGAAGATAACAAGACGATACAAACCCTCTAAAAATTCCCCACCATGAGTGGTGAGTACCTATTTCTAGTTTTACGATCTTGAGGAGGATGACAGATGCTCAATATAGCTCATCTAGCGATGAGTCCCTCGACATATTTTTAACAAACCTGAAGAAGGAGGGGTTCGGTCGCATGTGTGGGTCCTTCGATGTAAATTTTAACGAGCCCAAAGAAGGTAAACTCGATGGCCTTTTCATGTTTAGAGAGTCTGAAAAGGTCGTAAAGAAGACTCCATAATGAACTTTTTCGTAAAATCAGCCTCCAGGGCCCGAAAAAGTGTAAAACGATACCTATGAAAACTCTCCTAGCCAATATGGCTAGGGTGTTCATTTTTCGTAAGCAGACTGGTGAGACCGAAAAAGGGATAAAGTATCTCTCAATAGATGTGCTTTCTAATTCACTTTAATGAGCGTGAAAGAAAACAAGATCACTCAGCAATCTTTTCATTTTTTAACGAGTTCAAAAAGAGCTTAAAGAGTTCTCCATGATGAGGTCCTTTTCATAAGTAGTGTGTCTGGCCCGAAAAAGGGATAAACATATACCAGGTGGATGTCTTTTCAAATCCATAGAACGAGTGTGAAAAGACAAGCATACTCAACGATCTTTTCTTATTTAAGGAGTCTAAAAAGACCTTAAAGGAAACTCCGTAGAATTGTTCCATAGTTTATGTTGACATTGTTCCTGACAAAAAGATATTAGTATGTGGTTCCAATAGCAAGAATAGAGATAAATGTCTAAAAATGAAGAAAATGAGCTATTTCTAGTGTGAAAAGGGTTAAAATGAAGCTACATATAGAGTAAAAAGAGAGATTGTTACCTCATTTTAACTATTTACCCTTGTGAAAGCTTGAAGAGCCCTATCTTCGATGAATTTTGGAGTAGTGATTGTAGATATTGGAGCCACAGGTCTTGCATCCTTCAGTCACTGGGTAAGAGATAGGATCTAAACTTAGAAAACCCACTTTTCAAATTTTGATTTCATTAAATTTTTTGCTTGGGGCAAGCCTCAAAATTTTTGAGGTTGCATGGTCGCTTCTGGGACTCTTGGGATTCGTGACCATACCATTTGGTCACTCTATGTTGACTAGGACAGAGAGACCGGTCGCTCCCATGACACATCCTAGAAGTGACCAGTCAACATGGTTGCGACCAGTCACTTTGTGTGCCAAATAGGAGCGTTGAAACAAAGTTTATTATTTCTTCTTTTAACCTTAAACTCAATTTTTCTTTGGTTATGGAGTTTCCCTTAGTTCTAAAAAGTCTTTCAAGAGTTTCGGGTTTCGGGGTTCGGTTATTCACGAAGTATGATTTTTAAATAACAACTCCAAAGTCCTGATACCGAAGTCTCGAAAAAAGATTGTTTAAAAGAAATCAAAATAATTTAAAAGGAATAATTAAAAACGTTTAACGGTTTTCTAAGCCTTTCATATTTTCTTTTTTGGTCATCTCAGCTTAAACAGCGATTTAAAGTCCCGATACGTTTTTTTACGAAATCCTTTTTTAATCACGATTAATTAAATTTTAAACATACTTAACAAATCATTAATCAATCACATTTCAGAAAATCAAAGAGTTATCACTCTTTCGCACTCAAAAAACCCCGAAGCCTGAAATCCTGAAAGTATTAAGCTCTTAAGTATAATTAAATTAACATTAAAATAGGGTTAATGATATTAAATGACTTTTCGCGTTTCGCTATTCGGGAGTTTTCGAAGACATTCCTTTCGAAATCCCAGTTTTGAATTGCCAATATCTGGCGGCACTTATTATAAATTAATGAAATATCTTATAATGTAAGACGCGTATCTCTAGATGTGCTCTCCTCATTAAGGCAGATGAATTTATGAACCGTAGAAAGCACAATCTAATTAAGGTAGGCTAAAGGCAAATAAAGTTTTCTAATTCAAATTTCTTTCTCACTTTCAATAAATTAGCAATTTGCTGAGAAAACTTACGCCTTATTCTCTGTAAAAGCTACTTGCTTCTTATCACAGGTGTCATGGCACCCAGGAAAATGCAGAAAAAGAATGATGACGCCGATGAAAGCTCAAGTCTGAATTTGGATGTTATATCTGATACTCCACCACATGTTGTAGATTTGGTCCGGTCCTAGATGCAGATTTTTGAAATATTAGAGCATGAGGTTAGGAATTGCCCAGACGATTTCGGAAACGAAAATACTGAAAATAAACTTTGATATATAGCAGAGGTCAAGCTCCCTAAAATAGCTACACGGTCGAAACTCATGCTATACAACGACATGATAAACTAGGCTCTGATGAACACCGATGTGCAGACTAGGAGTATCATGAACCATCAAAAGGTCGTCGGCGGCTCGTTCAGACAAGAACATATTCAAGTAATGTACAAGCTATCCCCTGTTTCTAAATACATTTATAATGTCGAATTCGTAGAAGAATTTCAAAGAAACAATTGTACATAATTTGACCAAACATATCCAGATATAATCAAAGAATGGTGGGGAATCCCAGCAAAATTTAGAGTTGATACCCATGGCATTTATGCCACATCATCGTTAAATGAATACATAGTTTATATAGCAATGATGTTATGTAGACTATTTGGGAGGAAAATCCCTACCCATTTCCCTACGGAATGGTTGCCAATCATACACGAGGTAGTCGAGGGTTACACTTTCAACTAGGATAAGATTTTATTAGATAACCTACCCAAGGAGATTACAGAGTACCAAACATCAAAGTCAAAGGAACATCCTACATCTTTTTATATGTCTGCATATATTATGGATGTTATATGTTATATGACCCCTTTCCCTTTGATGAATTAGAACTGGAATTCAACTTGTGCAGAACCCATCCATATCTATCACTCTCAACTATGGGAAGAGAAAGCAAAAGATTTCTTTTACGAGATATGTCATATGTAGTGATACATGTGCATAAAATATTGTATGGATACCCACCCCCTCGGATTTCAGAGAAAATCATGGGAAACCTCAAAACAGTTGTTGATTGGTTTATCGAAGAGAATTTATCTTATGTCAGAGTGTTCGGTTGTTCAATTCCCCCTCATTCTCTCCCTAAATGTATCCTTGACAGACTGGTGTGCAGAGAAGTGGCATACCAGATAATAACAGGAGGCATTGGTACAGAGTTAAAAGCAGCTCAGAAGAAATTCTGGCCAGTTTTTCATGTGCAGATTGGGAAGTTTTTCATTGCTTACTCTTGGCCATTTTAAAGTGGAAGCCACAGCATTAGAAGACATTAAGCTGGTAGATCTTGAACTTAGAAAGGACGACCCATACCAAATTGTGGGAAATCATCTAGCTCATTGTAACATGAAAACGTTCGAGCATGAAGCCTCCCCCTGTGACAACATATTCAAAAGAGCCAGAGAATATGAGGAGATATTAGAGAGAGTCCAAGCGTTACCCCCTGACCTGTATACCAGATTTCTTGCTTTCCAGAAGCACAGACAAAGAGGGTTGCCAAAAATACTACAAGGGGAATCAATAACCTCTCCTTTGGAACAAGAAGAGATACCTCCAAGTTTTGAATCAAAATCTCAAGATAAAGGGACTACAGAGGAGAACTCAAAGAATCCTGAAGGGTGTTCACAAAAATCAGAAACCTCGTGGACAGAGCATCTAGGGTCTTAAACAAATTCCAAATACGAGACTCCTTTAAAATAAGATCAAACGATTCCTCCTTCATCATCAACTATTCCTGTTAATAATCCCAAAACAGTGGAAGGAACACAACTCACAGAGTTGGGGAGCCCTATTGCATCATTGACTCCTTTACAGTCAACTTTTGGGACTCCTCATCTGCAAGTTATATATGTAAGTGACCTTACTCCAATCTCTAGAGAAGAGATACCTTCCTTTGACCACTTTTTCAGTAAGAAGAGGAAATTTGTAGTGAAACAAGAAATGCATTTGAAAGAAGGCACAATGGTAAAGAAACACAGAGTGCTCGTAGATGGACAAAACCTAGAAGAGGAATATTTTTCTATAGAAGTAGCAGGCTCTTTAGGAGCTTTCACAGCGGCCAATTTGTTTTCATTTGATAACTTGAAAGAAAGGCTTAAGCAAAGGAATCAAATGATAACCCAGTTGCAAATCCAAATAAGGAACACAAAGAAAAATATTAGAGATGAAATAAATAACGGACTGGAACAAGCCAGAGCTACTGACAAACAGAAGATTCAACTACTCAAGTCTAGTTTAGATGAGATGTATAAGAAGATGCAATCCAGTCAAGGGCAGGTCATCCAGCAGGAATAATTAGCGAGGAAGTTGCGGGATAGGTTGAATTCTATTCAAAATCAGGTGATAGATTTAAAAAAAATTCAAGCCCAAGCACTCGAGGTGCATATGAAGATAGAAGCAAAGAAACAAAGATTGGTTTCTAAAGTAGAGGTAATTCAGAACTATTTCCAACAAGTAAGTCAATATTTCGATAACATTGTTTTCAAAGAAAAAGAGGCTAAAGCAGCCCGGGCTACTTTTCAAAAGGAAGTTGTACTTTCAAAAAAATAAGAGGTATCAAAAACTCCAAAGTTGTCTATCACAGAACAAATCAGAGGTGATATCATTCTTAAAGTATGGGAGGCCAACATAGCCGAAAGCAAGAAAATGGCCAAGGAAGTCAAGGATGATTGCGAAGAGACCTTCGTTTTGATAGACAGAGGATCATTAGGCATTGGAAAAGACAATTGTCCTGGGATACTAGGACAGATCAATATTGTAAGACATCAACTGAAAATCAAAGAGAACTTGAATGAAATTCAGATTGAAATTTCGCAATTAAAAGAGATTGATGTTACCCAAATAGACAGGTGGTTAGTGAAGCCAAATTTAAATTTGCTGACAAAGGGATTGAAGACTGATTTCTGAAAATTCAGAGGAAACTTTATCTATTCGAGGCAAAGGATATACCAGAGCCTCCTATATTTTTAGTGCATTTTCTAGAAAAATGTATTGAATGTCTCAGACCAAAAGAAGGAGATGTTTCAAAGAAGCAATGAAGTATCATATTGTAGGCTCATATTATCAAGATGATAGAGAAATAAAAGATAACCATGCAAACGGTTCAAGTTTACATTTTTGTAACCGTTAGCCGCTAGGAGTTAGGAAATCACCAATCGTCAAGAATTGGTGACTTTGTATAAATATAATTTCATAAGACTGAGAAAAGGATTTTTTGCAGTCGATTGTACTAGAGAAGTTTTCTCCATTTACAGTGATTAATGAGAATACAAAACAGAGATTCCAGATTCTGTCGACCCTGAGTTATGTGTTCCTCTTTACTTTCATTTTCAACATATTTCCCTTATATATCTTTGATGAATGTTTAATTTCACTTTAGTACAACATCTATTGTGGTTAAGAGTTATTTGGTTATCTAATTGTTTACATTTTTTCCTCTGTGCTTGCTATTAGCAGGCTCAAGACCTGTAGATTATTCAGATTACTATATTTTTATTCTTCATTAGAGATCTCTTGTATTTCTTCTTCTCGTGTTGCAAAGTGAGATTCCTCCATGATTGATGCCTCACATTGTTTAAATAGCTTTATGTTTTTCTCCCATCACACTCATGATTTTCGAATTTGACTCAGGAATAGGAAACAACCTCTGAAACTGTTATATTATTAATTTAAGTTTGGGAACTTTTCTATTATAATCCGAAACAGAAATAGAAAACCTTGAAAACAAAGTAATAGATTTTTTAACCTTTATCCCTCATAATTGTATCTGTTACAAGACAACCCAATATAGAACCCGACCTTTCAGATCAGACTAGCATTGCTTTAAACTAATTTAACATTATTTTAAAGACAGCAAACACCCGGGTTGAATTAGAACATTCATGGGCAACAATTGAACGGGATATAAGCATCCAGGAACACTGGGAAGCTAGACAGAGACAGTTAAGAAACCAGCCATAGCTTTTCTCTTTAGTAACTGACACATTTTATACCTTAACTCTCTCTTCCTTTTTCGGATGCCTAGACTTTATATTTTAAAGCCTTAAGTATAAACTCTGGAACAACATCTTTTTGGCACCGTTGTCGGGGACCGAAGAAATGAAACTATTTTCCGTGGGAAGAACGACATTGATAATTTCTTTCTTTGGTAGTGAACAAAGATTGAAAACCTTATAAGGCTACTTCCATCTTTCACTTGGCAACTCCACGATTAATAAATTGGCTTTTAACCGAAAGAATACTAGGAAGAATCCAGATGACGAACAGACTTCGCCTGTATCCGATCCAGAAAAAAAATTTGAAATCAAGAAGATACCTTAAACAGACTGCTTCATCAACAAATAATATTTATCAACCTAAATTTACACAGTCTAATGCTAAGCATCTACTTGAAAGGTCAAATACCCCACTCCCTTGCGGAGAACTATCCACCAATCGAATCGAAACCCTAGAGCCTGGATTGGTATTACCTGAATTTAAAACTGAGACTTTCTCAACTGTTCCTTTCACCTATAAAAGTGAAATATCTATCTCGCTCCCCGCCTCAATTGACCTTTCTTCACTTCCCGAATTTTAGATTCCCATCTCTCAGAGCTCTGACGAATATACTATATACCTTGACTCGACTCCTATCGATTCTCCTGTATATTCACCCCGTGAGTCCGAAGAAACCAGTCCACGATTTCCAAGCCCTTCTTTTTCAAGTTTCATGTCCCTTGATGACCAGTTTCTTGAAACCATCTTGCCCTATTTATCCCCAACCGAAGGGTTACTACACCCCTTTAAAAGTCCTCTTTATAATCTCCAAGTTTCATCTCCTAAATTTTCAATGGTTGTGGCCGGAGCAGGTGGTGTCGGAGGTGCAGGAGGAGGAGGAGGTGGTCACAAACTACCTCCCCCTCCTAGGATTTTTGATAAGGTAGCCACTAGATACGCCCGTCTAGTACTCCCAGTTCCCCTCCATGACCTACCTAAAAATTATATGAAAAAACTGTCGAAATTCACTGGGGAGGGAAATTTGACTGTTGTCGAACATATCAATTTATTTGATCAATTTGCTGACATCCTTGGTCTTGAACATGAGGATGTTTATTCGAGACTCTTAGTTCAAACCTTTGAAGGAAAGGTGAGAACTTGGTTCTGAGTTCTAGCAGCAGGATCGATAGGGTCATACGATGAGTTGGAAAGTGTTTTTATCAGACAATGGTGAGAAATGAAAGACCATCTCTACTATCTAACCGAGTTTGGGGCTCTAAGAAAGAAAAATTTTGAATCGATTCTCAAGTTAACCCAAAGATTTAATAAACTATATAATAAAATTCATGCTAAGGTTAAACCTTCCCAACTTGCAGCGAAGGTAACTTTTGCTGGAGCTTTCGATCCTGATTTCACTCTATTATTAAGGGAAATAAGACCAGTAAACCTCACCAAGATGCAGGATGATGCCTTAGAAATCGAGTCAAATATAATGGCATCAGGTAAGCTAAAAAAAAAATTGAAACGGGAAATAGGGAAACCAGACGGTACAGAGACCAAGCGGGACCCTTTGGATCAAGTAGGTCTTCTGAAGACAAGATGGATGACATGGCAAGGATAATTAAAGAATTGTCGAATAAGATATCAAGAATGGAATTGGATCAATCAAAGAATGATCATATCCCTAGAAAGGATTTGAGAAGGAATCCTAACCCTCAAACACAATAAAGACAAATTAAGAATGAGGATCAAAAAATCCAAGCCCCCTTTAAAAGTGAAAACTTCATAGGAGGAGAAGACATGGAAGATTTTGAGGAATTAGGAGAAGACATAAATAATCTTGGTGATGATTGTCAACAACCTTATTTAACAAGGCAAGATACAAGAACAGTGAGATTATAGAAGATTCAACCTATCAAGGAATCGTTGATGGCATAATGGCCGAACTCCACCAGAAGTATAATCTAAGGCCTAGAGACAGGAAGGTCACAACCACCCCAATGAAGAAAATATTTTCAAGGGGGGAAACAGATGAGGTATTTCCAAAAGTTGTTGAAAAGCAGACTGTTAAAACCAAAATTGTTGGCACACAGCCTACTAAGGCAAAGCCAACAGAAACATCAGTCATCAACACAAGGCAAACAAAGGATCCTGTGGCCGAAACAAAAACCTCACAAAAAAATAAAACTGAAAAGAAAGGGATAAAAGCCCAAACCACAGAATTTGATAGAACAACGGGAAATTTTAGTCTAGAAAATGAAATTAACAAAATCAAAATCCCTATACCTCTTGTCGAACTGGTAAAAAATCCAATATATAGAAAGCAAATTGCCAAAATAATTAATTTTTCAGATACTAAAAGTCAGGTTGATGTGATAAATCTAGAAGATGACAAGCCTAATATAATTTTCAGTCCACATTTCGAAGGTGCTAGAGATACTCTTGCCCCCTTCTATATCACACTAACTGTGCACGATCACCTGCTCCATAATTGCATGTTGGATTCTGGAGCCTATCACAATGTAATTCCTAAAGCCATTATGGATATACTTGGTCTCTAAATCACTTGACCTTATGGAGATCTGTATTCGTTTGATTCGAGAAAAGTCAAATGTATAGGTATGATAAAAGATTTAGTAATTAATCTTGCACAAATACCTATGAAGAGAGTTCTAATGGATGTGGTTGTTGCTAATATACCCCCAAAGTATGGCATGATTTTATGCAGATCTTGGAGCACCAAACTTGGAGGATCCCTCCAACTCAACATGACGTACGCCACGATCCCAATTTTTGGAGGATAGTTCACGCGCTTGTACAGAGAAACCAGGTTGGCGTTTACGGTAAGTGGCCCACTTAACCCAAATAACTACCCTGTTTATATTGTTGATCGGGATCTAGGGAATTGTAATTTATCTATTGATGATGATATTGATGTATGTATAGAAGAAATTTGTACAGAAAAGAAAAAATAAAAATTAGAAAAAATAAATAAAGATGTATATAGTTCAGGAGTTTGGAAAATGTTTTTTGATGGCGCTTCCTCTTCTGAAGGAGAAGGAGCCTGAGTGATTTTCGTGGCACCCGATGACGAATTCATTATACATTTTTCTTATAGACTACAATGGGACATTGATTATACTAGCAATGTTTTTGAATATGAGGCTCTAGTCCTAGGATTAGAAACTGCCAGAAAATTAAAGATCAAAAACTTAGAAGTCTACGGTGATGCTGAACTGATCATAAAACAAATCAATCATCAATACCAAGCTAAGCACCCAAGGTTAAGAGATTATAGGAACTATGCCTGGGATCTGATGGAGAACTTATTTTCATCATTTAATGTTCATTACATCCCTAGGACTGAAAATTAACTAGCAGATTCGTTGGCTAAAGCAGCCTCGACCTTCACACCTCCAACGGTTTTCAAACTTAAATATCATATAGAGATGAGACATAGGCCCTCGATACCGAATAACATACAACATTGGCAGGTTTTTGAGGATGATGAACAGCTCTGAATTTTTTTAGAAATGGTAGATGAGTTTGCCGAAACACATGTCGACCAGGAAAACTAGAATGATCCCACCTAGATCGTGCAGGAAGGGGAAGATCCCCAAGAGTTTCAAGAAAAGATTGCAAATCATCGCATGCTTGTATTAAAAAATAATCAGATTCCCAAAGGCTTGATCCATTTAGAGATTTTATTTAATCATGATGACATCCCTTTGAAGTCCACTCTATAGCCTAAACCAGAGGAAGTTGAAGATTGTGACATAGGTACCAAAGAAAATCTGAGGTTGGTAAAGTTATCCAAATACCTTCCCCCTGAGATAAAAATAAAGTATGTTGAGTTGCTGAGAAAATATAAAGATGTTTTCGCTTGGTCCTACGATGAATTAGGGACTTACGATACTTCCATTATGGAACATAAAATCCCTCTGAAACAAGGTGTCAAACCTTTTAGGCAGAAGCTTAGGCAGATAAACCCCATACTGCTACCAGTAATAGAGAAACAAGTGAAGAAACTCTTGGAAGCCAAGATCATTGTCCCACTGAGATACTCTGAGTGGGTAGCTAATTTAGTCCCAGTAAGGAAGAAAAACGGTGAAATCAGACTGTGTGTAGATTTCAGAAATCTAAACCGATCATCACTTAAAGACAATTATCCATTGCCTAAGATGGATCACGTTTTAGAGAAAGTAGTTGGACCTAACAGAATGTCTATGATTGATGGATTTCTAGGCTACAATCAAATTGCAGTACATCAAAATGACAAAAGAAAAACTACGTTCACTACCCCTTGGGGTACCTTTATGTATGACAAAATGCCTTTCGATTTAATGAATGCAGGGGAAACTTTCCAACGAGCTATAGGCATCACGTTCATGGGTGAAAGAGATAAGTTTATTGTTATTTACCTTGATGATCTGACTGTTTTTCTAAATCTGATGTAGAACATCTAGTACACCTCAAGCAAACTTTCGAGAAATGTCACAAATTTGGTTTGTCACTAAATCCCAAGAAATCTCATTTTGCAATGCAAGAAGGTAAACTCTTGGGCCATATAGTGTCTAGGGATGGAATCAAAATCGACCCGAAAAGGATCGAGGGAATAGATACTATAAATATTCCTAGAAATGTAAAAGAAATTCAGTCTTTTTTCGGAAAAAATAATTTCTTGAGAGGATTCATCCCTAACTTTGTTGAAATCGTAAAATTGATTACAGATATGCTTAAGAAGGACAGCGAGGTGAAATGGACAACTAAAGCCAAAGCGTCATTTCAACGTATCAAGAGAGTGATAAGTGAAGCACAAGTTCTGGCAAGCCTAGATTATACAAAGGAGTTTTTGATTTTTTCTTTTGCCTATGAACACACTATCGCAGTTGGATTGTTACAGAAAAATGATCAGATTTTTTAGCAGCCTATTGCATTTTTTAGTAAAAGTCTCAGAGACGCTGAGTTGAAATATGACATATTGGAAAAACAAGCTTATGCAATGGCGAAATATCTCAAGGCCTTCAAAACTTACGTACTGCACTCAAAGATCATTGCTTATGTGCCTACAAGTTTTGTTAAAGATATACTGGTTCAGCCTGACAATGACGGAAGGAGAGGCAGATGGTTAGCCAAAATCCAGGAATTCGACCTAGAAGTTAAACCAACTAAGCATATTAAAGGTTAGGGTTTAGCTAAATTGATGGCTGAATCAAATTTGAAAGCACTCGGAATAAACCACCTACAAGAAAACGAAGGAATTTTTGAGACAAATGAACTCGATGTTGTTGTGTCCACAACTGAAATTCTACCCAAATTCTCTTCTTCAGTGTGGTACCACGATATTGTTTCTTATTTACTAACCCTTCAATTCCCTAGTGAATTAACCCCATCTAAGGCTAGGACATTAAAATTGCATGCTGTAAAATATTGTATTATAGATGGTAAGTTATATTGGAAGGACCCCTTGGTTTTTTACTGAGCTGCTTAGTAGAATCTGAAACTGAAAGGGTTATAGATGAATTCCATGAAGGAGTGTGTGGGGGACATCATGCTTGGAGAGAAACGACTTATAATATCCTAAGAGTCGGGTATTACTGGCCAAAGTTATTCACGGATGTAAACACCAAAGTCCGAACTTGTAATCCTTGTCAGTTGTTTACATGCAAGCAGAAAGTCCCAGCTTTACCTTTAGTTCCAGTTAAAACTGAAGCTCCATTTTAGAAATGGGGTCTTGATTTTATTGGACAAATCCATCCACACTCGAGCGCTCAACACAAATGGATTTTGACTGCAATGGACTATTTCACTAAATGGGTGGAAGCTATTCCTACACGAAATTCCATTGACGCAGTAGTGATCAGCTTTCTGGAGGAGAATATCCTATCATGATTTGGCTATCCCCGAAAAATAGTGACTGATAATGCTCAGGCCTTCAAGTCCATGGCCATGATAAGATTTTACCAAAAATATAATATCGTGCTAGGACACTCCACAGCCTATTATCCACAAGGAAATGGGTTAGCTGAGTCATCTAACAAAATCTTGATCACTATAATTAAGAAAATACTGACCAAAAATAAGAAATCATGGCATGTGCATTTAAAGTATGCTTTGTGGGCTAATAGGATAGGTACAAAACGGTCAATCAGAATGTCTCCATTTCAGATGGTATATGGTGCTGACGTCATTCTACCAATAAATCTAGTGTTGTCGGTAATGAAACTCTGGCAAGACTCACAAGAAGAACCAAATGACATTACCAAGAGGATAAATTAGCTAATTGAAGTTCAACAAAATAGGGAATAAGTAGATGAAAAGCTACAGAAGTATCAAGATAATATAAAATCCTTATTTGACTGAAAAGCTAAAGATAGGGAATTTCTCCCCGATGATTTGGTTCTAAAATGGGAAACCAGAAAAGAGGATGTTGGGAAACATGGTAAGTTTGATCAAATCTGGTGCGGACCATTCAAAATTGCAGCCTCCGAGGGAAAGATTGCATTTTTATTGGAAAACCTCGATGGAAAGATTCTTACCACCCCTGTCAACGGACGGTACCTTAAGCTCTTCATGCAGTAATATGTTTCCGAACTCTCATTGTACATACCAGTTTGTTTTCATATTTTGTTCATAGTTACCTTTCTTTCGGTAAGTCTTTATTTTTACTGTAACTTAAAAGGTCTTTATATATATATATATATACAAAATAGGTCAAAAATAAAAAAAAAATACTGCAATAAGAAGGTTTCCAATCTAGTAGAGTTCCTGATAGCTATCATGATTACCTTATTTCAGGTGACCTGCCGAGAAGCCAAAGGACTAGAAACATCGAAAAGGTGACATGCATGGATACTCACATTGAATGTCTCCCGAAAAAGGTAATAGAATGACAGTATATTTGGCTATAAGTATAAAACCACTGAGGTGTGAATTTATGTCTTAAAAACTCAAGTTAAAATATTCCAGGAGACGTAAACGAGTAAGACAGTAATCTCATGTTCACTATAATATATATATATATATGAAAAATAAGCAATAAAAGTTTTTAGGGAAAGGTTTCAAGAGTTGAATAGCTTGTTAAGAGAAGTTGTGTCTTCAACAGAATATCTAAAACCCCTAACTTTTCCCCTATCCATGATTAAGTCACCTCTTCATCTGTTTCCTTGATGATCTTCCCATAAGCTTCTTAAGAGAAGAAAGGGTCTCACCTTAATTTTGGAAACTCATAAACTAACCTTCAAAATGAGAATAGGTAAAATTTTATAGTTTCTCTAACTTTAGCTGAACCGGAAGTATGTCTAGGTTAATCCTAACTTCCTTAGTCATTCTAACAGGAATAAACTAATTGGTTTCGCTCAAGGAAAATCCCTGAAAAATATCAATAAGAATTTCCCTGAAGCCAAAGATGTTTGAAGGCCAGAAGAGGATTAGTCCAGAGCAATTAAAGTGAGTTGACAAGCCTCTATTGTTAAATTTTAAGCAGATGTTTTCCCGAGTATATTACATACTGATTGATTTCCCCCACTTCGTATTTAAAAAAAAAAAATACAGACAAATGGTGAAAGGAAATTAATTATTGATTGCCCCCATCTAGTCTAAAAGAGATGAAGAAAGGAAATTCATTACATGATTGCCCTCATCTCAGCATTTAAATGCTAGAAAACAATGGAAGTGGTGAAAGGAAATTCAATGTGGGAAATCTGATAACTTCACCGGGGTATTGAACAGGCACCTGGCAGTGAAGCAATGTCTACATATCTGATAGGTTGTTATACATGAATTACAAGATGCTCTGGTAATTGTTCCTCTTTCGGCTAGATCTACATTATAAGCTTATGGGATCTCCTAATTTGAAACATTGGAATTACTTTACCTTCATGCAAACAGAATCAGATAAAACCTACTATAATGGTTAATTTTGTTTCGATTATCTTACACAAATCTGACGTCAGTTTTAGAGAAGGAAATCAATTGTGAGCCTAACTCGAGATCACCAGATGTTTTATTTTTTGAAGAGTTTTCAAAGTTAAGGTTGAAGTCTTGAAGTCCCATTTTGAGTTTTCTCCAAAATATGTTTCTCAAAGATGCATTAATGACTCCATTTACCCAACAAAGGCACTTGGTCTACATGTTCTTCTCGTCCCACAAGGAGACGAGATCCCTAGATGGAGCCTATGTTGAAACAAAGTTTATTATTTCTTTTTTTAACCTTAAACTCAATTTTTCTTTGGTTATGGAGTCACCCTTAGTTCTAAAAATTCTTTCAAGAGTTTCGGGTTTCGGGGTTCGGCTATTCACGAAGTATGATTTTTAAATAACAACTCCAAAGTCTCGATACCGAAGTCTCGAAAAATGATTGTTTAAAAGAAATTAAACCAAATTAAAAGGAATAATTAAAAACGTTTAATGACTTTCTAAGCCTTTCGTATTTTCTTTTTCGGTCATCTCAGCTTAAACAGCAGTTTAAAGTCCCGATACGCTTTTTTATGAAATCCCTTTTTAATCGCGATTAATTAAATTTTAAGCATACTTAACAAATCATTAATTAGTCGCATTTCACAAAATCAAAGAGTTATCACTCTTTCACACTCAAAAAACCCCAAAGCCCGAAATCCTAGAAGTATTAAGCGCTTAAGTATAATTAACTTAACATTAAAACATGGTTAATGATATTAAATGACTTTTCGTGTTTTGCTATTCGGGAGTTTTCTAAGACATTCCTTTCGAAATCCCAGTTTTGAATCGTCGATATCTGACAACACTTATTATAAATTAATGAAATATATTATAGTGTAAGACGTGTATCTCTAGACTTAGTCTCCGCATTAAGGAAAATGAATTTATGAACCATAGAAAGCACAGTCTAATTAAGGTAGGCTAAAGGTGAATAAAGGTTTCTAATTCAAATTTCTTTCTCACTTTCAGTAAATTAGCAATTTGTTGAGAAAACTTACGCCTTCTTCTCTGTAACAGCTACTCGCTTCTTATCACAGGTATCATGGCACCCAGGAAAACGCAGAAAAAGAATGATGACGTCGGTGAAAGCTCAGGTCTGAATTCGGATGTTATATCTAATACTACACCACATGTTGTAGATTTGGTCTGGTCCTGGATGCAAATTTTTGAAATCTTAAAGCACGAGGTTAGGAATTGCCTAGACGATTTCGAAAACGAAAAGACTAAAAATAAACTCAGAGATATAGCAGAGACCGAGCTCCATAAAATAACTAAATGGTTGAAACCCATGTCATATAAAGAGATGATAAACTGGGATCTGATGAACACCGATGTGCAGACCAGGAGTATCATGAACCATCAAAAGGTTGTTGTCGGGTCGTTCAGACCAGAACATATTCAAGTAATGTACAAGATATCCCTTGTTTCTAAATACATTTATAATGTCGAATTCGTAGAAGAATTTCAAAGAAAGGAGCGTACAGAATTTGACCAAACATATCCAGATATAATCAAATAATGGTGGGGAATCCTAGCAAAATTCAGAGCTGATACCCATGGCATTTATGCCACAACATCGTTAAATGAATACATAGTTTATATAGCAATGATGTTATGTAGACTATTTGGGAGGAAAATCCCTACCCATTTCCCCGTGGAATGGGTGTCAATCATACACGAGGTAGCCGAGGGTTACAATTTCAACTTGGATAAGATTTTATCAGATAACCTAACCAAGGAGATTGCAGAGTACCAAACGGCAAAGTCAAAGGGACAGCCTACGTCTTTTATATGTCTGCATATATTATGGATGTTATTTGTTATATGACTCCTTTCCCTTTGATGAATTGGAACTGGAATTCAACTTGTGCAGAACCCATCCATATCTATTACTCTCAACTATGGGAAGAGAAAGCAAAAGATTTATTTTATGAGATCTGTCACTATGTAGTGATACTTGTGCATCAAATATTGTATGGATACCCACCCCCTCGGATTTCAGAGCAAATCATGGGAAACCTCAAAACAGTTGTTGATTGGTTTATCGAAGATAATTTCTCTTATGTCAGAGTCTTCGGTTGTTCAATTCCCCCTCATGCTCCCCCTAAATTTATCCCTGGCGGACTAGTGTGTAGAGAAGTGGCATACCAGATAATAACAGGAGGCATTGGTACAGAGTTAAAAGCAACTCAGAAGAAATTCTAGCCAGTTTTTCCTGTGCAGATTGGGAAGTTTTCATTGCTTAATCTTGGCCATTCTAAAGTGGAATTCGTAGCATTAGAAGACATTAAGCTGGTAGATATTTAACTCAGAAAGAACGACCCATACCAAATTGTGGGAAATTATCTAGCTCATTGCAACATGAAAACATTCAAGCATGAAGCCTCCCCCTGTGACGACATATTCAAAGGAGCCAAAGCATATGAGGAGATATTAGAGAGATTTCAGGCGTTACCCCCGAACCTACAGACCAACTTTCTTGCTTTCCAGAAGCACAGACGAAGTGGGTTGCCAAAAATACTACAAGGGGAATCAATAACCTCTCCTTCAGAAGAAGAACAGATACCTCCAGGTTTCGAATCAAAATCTCAAGATAAAGGGACTACAGAGGAGAACTAAAAGAATCTTGAAGGGTGTTCACAAAGATCAGAAACATCACAGACAGAGCATCCAGGGTCTGAAACAAATTCCAAATCTGAGACTCCTTTAAAATTAGATCAAATGATTCCTCCTTCATCGCCAACTATTCCTATCGATAGTCCCAAAACAGCGGAAGGAACACAACTCACAGAGTTGGGCAGCCCTATTGCATCATTGACTCCTTTACAAACAACTTTTGGGACTCCTCATCTGCAAGTTATATATGTAAGTGACCTTACTCCAATCTCTAGAGAAGAGATACCTTCCTCTGACTACTTTTTGAGTAAGAAGAGGAAAGATGTAGTGCAACAAGAAATGCATTTGAAAGAAGTCACAATGGTAAAGAAACACAGAGTGCTCGTAGATGGACAGAACCTAGAAGAGGAAGATTTTGCTATAGAGGTAGCAGGCTCTTTAGGATCTTTCGCAACGACCAATTTGTTTTCAGTTGATAACTTGAAAGCAAGGCTTAAGCAAAGGAATCAAATGATAACCCAGTTGCAAAGCCAAATAAGGAACACAGAGAAAAATATCAGAGATGAAATAAATAACGGACTGGAACAAGCTAGAGTTGTTGACAAATAGGAGATTCAACAACTCAAGTCTAGTTTAGATGAGATATATAAGAAGATGCAAGCCAGTCAAGGGCAGGTCATCCAGCAGGAAGAATTAGTGAGGCAGTTGCAGGATCAGTTGAATTATATTCAAAATCAGGTGATAGATTTAAAAAAAATTCAAGCCCAGGCACTGGAGGTGGATATGAAGATAGAAGCAGAGCAACAAAGATTGATTTCTAGAGGTAATTCAGAACTATTTCCAACAAGTAAGTAAATATTTTGATAACATTGTTTTCAAAGAAAAAGAGGCTAAAGCAACTCGGGCTACTTTTCAAAAGGTAGTTGTACTTTCAGCAAAAGAAGAGGTATCAAAAACTTCAAGGTTGTCTGTCACAGAACAGATCAGATGCGATATCATGCTTAAAGTATGGGAGGCCAACATAGCCGAAAGCAAGAAAATGGCCAAGGAAGTCAAGGATGATTGCAAAGAGACATTTGATTTGCTAGACAAAGGATCATTAGGCATTGGAAAAGAAAATTGTCATGAGCTACGAGTACAGATCAATATTGTAAGACATCAACTGAAACTCAAAGAGAACTTGAATGAAATTCAAATTGAAATTTCGCAATCAGAAAAGATTGATGTTACCCAAATATACAGGTGGTTGGTGAAGCCAAATTTAAATTTGCAATCAGTTAAGTTTTCTGACAAAGGAATTGAAGACCGATTTCCAAAAATTCAGAGGAAACTTTATCTGTTCGAGGCAAAGGATATACCAGAGCCTCCTAGATTTTTAGTGCATTTTCTAGAAAAATGTATTGAATGTCTCGGACCAAAAGAAGGATATATTTCAAAGAAGCAATGAAGTATCATATTGTAGGCTCATATTATCAAGATGATAGAGAAATAAAATATAACTATGCAAATGTTCAAGTTTACATTTTTGTAACCGTTAGCCCCTAGGAGTTAGGAAATCACCAACCGTCAAGAATTGGTGACTTTGTATAAATATAATTTCATAAGACTGAGAAAAGGATTTTTTGTGGCCGATTGTACTACGGGAGTTGTCTCCATTTACAGTGATTAATGAGAATACAAAATGGAGATTCCAGATTCTGTCGACCCTGAGTTATGTGTTCCTCTTTACTTTCATTTTCAACATCTTTCCCTTATATATCTTTGATGAATGTTTAACTGCAATTTAGTACAACATCTATTGTGGTTAAAAGTTATTTGGTTATCTAATTGTTTACAGTTTTTCCTCTGTGCTTGCTATTAGCAGGCTCAAGACCTGTAGATTATTCAGATTACTATATTTTTATGCTTCATTAGAGATCTCTTGTCTTTCTTATTCTCCTGTTACAAAGTGAGATTCCTCCATGATCGATGCCTCACATTGTTTAAACAACTTTATGTTATTCTCCCATCACATTCATGATTTTTGAATTTGACTCAGGAACGGGAAACGACCTCTGAAACTGTTATATATTAATTTAAGTTTGGGAACTTTTCTCTTATAATCCAAAACAGAAATAGAAAACCTTGAAAACAAAGTAATAGATTTTTTAACCTTTATCCCTCATGACTGTATATGTTACTAGACAGCCCAATATAGAACTCGGCCTTTCAGATCAGACTAGCATTGCTTTAAACTTATTTAACACTATTTTATAGACAACAAACACCCGTGTTGAATTAGAACGTTGATGGGCAGCAATTGAACGGGATATAAGCATCCAGGAACACTGGGAAGCTAGACAGAGACAGTTAAGAAACTAGTCATAGCTTTTCTCTTTAGTAACTAACACATTATATACCTTAACTCTCTCTGCCTTTTTCGGATGCCTAGACTTTATATTTTAAAGCCTTAAGTATAAACTCTGGAACAACAAGGGGCGCGATCGACTTTTTTTTTTCATTTTTTCAAAATAATTCATGAATTTGCCTGTGGGAGTGGATTCTAACGAGATTTTTTGGTGTTTTGGGGAAGGTTTTGACACAATGTATGAGTGTAGGGAACGTGAGCATGAGTTAAATGATAATGTTTCTATGGACCATCCTCCCACTCTTGATGCTTTGCAAAATTGTGGTTTGTTGAACTTTTTCTTGTGTCAAAGCATGTGGGCCCAGCTGGCTATGTTACAAACCTTGATGAATATGTGGGATCCTGAAGGGAAACACTTTGTTGTAAGGGATCAAGTGTTGACATTGGAAATGGAAGATATTTACTTCCTAACAGGATTGTATGGTCGTGGTGCGACAATGGTATTGGTAGGTGGCAAAGGGGATGGGGGGGCGCAGATCTTGTGGATGATTATGTCGCACGTTATTGTCACCCCGGGACACATAAGAACAGTAATAAGTTGTCAATTGGTCAGGTAATGGACCTTACTTTACGCACCATCCTGTTCATTATTACGTGGGAAGAGGGAAGTATCGGGCCTCACTTGGCTTCAAGGAGCCATGTGAATCATGCAGTGATGTGTTTATCTCCCATGGTGTACAATTGGTGTGCAATAGTTCTTTTGAATATGAAGGATCAATTAATCAAGTGCAGGTTGAGATGTCATAAACAGTTTTGTTATGGGTCCATAATGTTATCTTTATTTTTTGAGCAGGTGCATACATTTTGTTCATGGGATTTGGTGCTAGAGGTTGGTGTCAAAGATCTGGCAATGAATAAATGGGCAGATATGCTATCACGGCTTGGGGGAGGGTCAGTTTCATTTTGATGCCACGTTTTTTCGATGGTGGGACTGACAGTTAGTGGCAGTGGATGATTATGCATATCATGGTTTCGATTATCATGGTGATCCTGATATGGTTCTCCCTGAGGGGGAAGGGTTCAACAACGAGCTCGGTAACAAATATAAACTTGTACTGTTTTTTGTATTTTTTAAGAATATTATGGATTTTTTGTGATTTTGTTATATATGGATGTTTTTGTATAACATAACAAATCGTTCTTCATGTGTAGATTGTGCACTAGTGCGTCTGGTAGGCATGTCATCATTGCATAGGCGAGGAAATCGACTAGATGTTGGCAGAGGAAAGCACGGTGGAGGAGTTGATGCAGAGTTGCTAGAGGATCTCGAGGAAAATCTTGAGCATTTGATTGTTGGTATCCCAGTGCCACATATGGATGACATACCTCTATGTATGCAGAGGCATACAATGGGTGTGGGAAATATATTTGGGCGCCTTCTATGGAAGGTCGCAAGGGATGTGATTTGCTATAATAACCATAGGGCCCCTTGTAATGATTATTGTTGTTTTAGTTTGATGGACTTCGATGCATATCTATTTTGTGGATGTATGGGTGGATAGCCCAATTTTGTTATGTTATACCGGTTTTGGATGTTTTTTCGAACACACCTTGTGTGTGTGTGTGTGTGTGTGTGTGTGGAAATATTAATTTGTTATTTATGTGTATATGTATGTGATGATTTATATAGTGAATGCTTGCTGTGGTGTTTTTGAATGAAGTAGATTCCAATTCAATACGAAATTTTTTGGGGAGTCGCTAAACAATTTAATTGTCTTGGTATATGTTCATAAGAGATCAAATGAAACAATAGTTCCAAGAGTCGTACCCTCAAATATTTCCTAAAAAGGATAGGATGTCAAATAGAATAAGTTGAGTTGAGTTGTGAAATGACAAGTTCAGAATCTAGGCGCACTATCAAGTTGTGTATGCCCAAAGTGGATGCTTTAGCCAGAAGTTCAATAATGACACTGTATTAAGCGACATTGTTCATTGCAGGGCTGAGATATATGCCCCCAGAGCTTACTACATCGTTGGTAGGTGAAATGATTACCTAGGCAACTAAGCAGTATTTTGAGAGGTGCAACTAGCTCCATCCGCATATCCAAAATAGGGTGAGGGAAACAACAACATCTGCAACTCAAGCATTAAGAAGGATAAGAAGATTGACAAAGAATGTCACACAAAGGGGGAAAAAAATCAACCATAGTGCACTATAATACATATGGTACATAAGCACTAGATAGCACAAGTCTTATGCATAGTACGTTTTCAAATAGAGCTCATTGTGGGGCTCTGATAACGGATTACCCTGATAATTTGTTATCTCACGGGCTCGTCTTTTAAGAAATTGTTTGATTATATAGGGGCCATGCCATAAGGGTTCGAACTTACCCACACCTAAATTTTCACGGTCTTGGTTCTAGACCAAAACTAAATCGCCTTCCGAGAAGGTTCGAGGGAGTGTTTTCTGATTGTATTGGGTTTTGGCACACTTTTGGTAAGACTTATTGGCCATGATGGCTTCTTGATGTTGCTCATCAAGGAGGGATAAATATAGGAGCCGTTCTTTGACGAAAGTGTCAAGAAGGAGTTCAATCGTTATCTTGAGGGAAGGGATCTCGCATTCGATGGGAAAAACTGCCTCCAAGCCATAAACAAGTTGGAATGGTGTAAAACCGATGGCAGTTTTAGCAGAGGTCCGATGTGCCCATAAGGCTGAGAATAACATTAAATTCCAATTGGTTTTATGTTTTCCTATCATTCTCTGAAGCATTGTTTTGAGTACCTTATTGATGGACTCGAATTGACCATTTGCTTGAGGATAATAGGGGGATGATTTTTCTTGGTCAAAATGCAACAAAGTAGATAACTTGGTCATCATGCTATTGCATAAATGTGATCCATGATCGGTCACAATAGATTTAGGCACACTGAAACCTATGATGATATGATTGAATACGAACAATGTTGCAGTCTTGGCGTCGTTAGAAAAGGTAGGCATGGCTTCTGCCCACTTGGTGAAATAATCAATGGCCACAATAATGTAATTATGACTGGCAGTAGAAGGGGGTTTACATGTAGTGAAATCGATGTCCCATTTCGTGAGCGTGCCAACTACAACAATTGGATGTAAAGGAGCAGGGTGAGCATGCATTTTTTTGGAAAATATTTGACAGGGGTACCATTTTTGTACCGCATTTATACAATCTTTTAAAATTGTAGGCAAAAAATATCCTACACGTAAAACAATTTGGGCAGTGGCTAACCCAGAGAAATGGCCACCACATGATCCAGAGTGGCAAGCATTGAGGATTCGTTCAGCTTCAAAATGGATGACACATTGGTGTAATACCATATCTACCCCACGATGGTAAAGGGTATCGTTGATGATGAGATAGTTTCAAGATTGATGGTGTATGAGACGACGATCGTCCTTAAACAAATTGGGCCGAAAGCATTGGGTTTGGAGATAAATCAATATGTCTCCATACCAAGGATCAGACGATTCGATGAGAAACCAAGATTCTTCGGGCAACGAATCTTGTACCATAGATTCATCAAAGGCTTGGAGAAGATCGGTCATTAATTCCACGAAGATCAAGGATTTTTTAGATTTAGGGGTGGCGAATTCAAGGTCAAATTCCTATAGTAGGACGATCCATTTAGAGTATCGACCCCCCAATACCTGGTGCGACAAAATATACTACATTGGATTCTTGTCATATATAACGGTGGTGGCTCAAAGTAGAATATAATGTCAGAATCGTTGGACAATGTAAATAGCTGCTAGCACCAACTTCTCAATGTAGGGGTATCAAATTTTGGCACCAACTAAGACCTTACTGAGATAGTAAATAACATGTTCATTATGTTGATCATTAGTATGGACTAATACCATTGCAATGGTGATACCTGAAGTTTTCAGATATAGAATGAAATATTTATTGTAATTTGGGGGTTTGAGTAATGGTGTGGATGTAATAACTTACTTCAAATGATCAAAATATCGTTGATCCCATTCATCCCAAATGAAAGGTACACCCTTTTTTAATAAACGCATGAAACCTCTAGTGATTTTGGCATAATTAGCAATGAAATGCCTAAGAAAGTTTGCTTTCCATTGCAAACTTTGAAGTTGGATTACGGAGGTGGGGGGAGGAAATTTAATGATTGCCTCAACTTTAAGGGGATCAACTCTGATCCAAAACTTGGATACTATGAAACCAATTAAATGACTGGATTCCACGACAAAAATGCATTTGTGTGGATTTAAGAAAATGTTGTAATATCGACAGCGTATGAAGATTTGGCATAGGTGATCTGCA
This sequence comes from Picea engelmannii, assembly GCA_009831015.1. Classification (NCBI taxonomy): domain Eukaryota; kingdom Viridiplantae; phylum Streptophyta; class Pinopsida; order Pinales; family Pinaceae; genus Picea; species Picea engelmannii. Next base: position 781,843 of record ML779389.1, read on the forward strand.
TGATCTGGTCGCTTGGGAGATCAGTCAGGGAGATCATCTAGGTAGGGTTGGATGATACGTTTGATGTCATGGAAGGCATAATACATGGATTGTTGGAATGTTGCACCAACATTTTTAAGACCAAATGCTAACTTTCGATATAAGAAAGTTCCCCATGGGAAGATACAGGTGGTTTTTTGTTGGTCCTCTGAGGTAATTTCGATTTGATTATAGTCAGAGAAGCCATCCATAAATGAGAAGACTTTACATCTGACACAATCATCGATAATTTGATCTATGAAAGGGGTAGGGAAATTTTCTTTAGGACAGGCCTTGTTAAGGTCTCTTTAATCAACGCACACTCAGATAATACCCTCCTTTTTTTCAACGGGTACGATGTTGGACACACGTTCAGTTAGGGGCATGGGATAAAAAAAATCAGTGTTCAATAATTTTTGAACTTCGGCCTTAATTTTTGTAGCTTTCCTTGGATGAACTGGGTGGAGTCATTGTTGAACTAGATGGGCTCCAGGTTAAGTTTTAATTTCGTGGATAACAATTCGTGGGTTGATTCCTGGCATCTCTTCATAAGACCGGGCGAAAATGTCGTGGAATTATTTCAATAGGGCAGTATAAGATTCGATTTCTTTGGGGGAAAAATATGTGCGTATCTGGATGTTTTCCACGACCCCATGTTCAACTAAAATGTTAATCGAAATGGTTTTGGAAATGTTTCCCAAATTTCCTTCATCCAAAATAGGATATGATGTGGAAGGTAAAAGAGATGAATCTCGAATATCAGTCAAAATGAGGGTGTATATTTGGGTTTCTTTGTTCTCTCCATTGGGCAGGAAGGATGATCAATGGTGAGAATATTCCCAAGGTTTATCTTGCAAAGTCATGACTTCCATAATGGCTTCGTCTGAAGATAGGACGAGGTTGAGAAAGTCGTGTGACGTTGAAGTGTGGTCAACCCAATAGGGAGAGGGAAATTGATCTAGTTCCTCATCCAATGGGAGACTAGAATGAGAATCAACAGATTCTCTTGTGGATTGTATCATCAAATATGCCAATTCAATCATTGATAGTGGCATGTTGTCTCCATAAGATTCTATTTCTGATGGCTGAGGAATTATCCAGGGGTCATCGTAACCGATGGGTTTGCCTGTAACCGCGGAGATCATATTAATGGAGACTATTGGGGTGATTTATGGTTGGGGGAGGGGAAAATTTGCCATTAAATATGGATAAAGGCATACCCTAATGCTTTCGCATCCCAAAGAAGACTCTCCTACAAAAGGGACATCTACATTAGGATTGATTCACATGTCTGGTGTGAAAAATTATAGTCGGTCTACAGTGACGATCTTCCCTTGGTGGGGAAATTTGACAAGTCGAAAGACACTACACACAACATCCTTCATGGCATAAAACCAAGTACGACCTAAAAGAAAATTACAGTTGAGTGTGGCGTCGATCACTTCGACTTCTACATAAACATTTTTTCCCCCGAGTTCAACTAGTAATTAGGGGAGAATTCCGTGGGGTTTAAAAAAATGTCCATCAAAATCTTTAAGGATGGTTTCAGATGTTGTAAGTTGTGAATAACCAATATCTTTCCAACATGTCAAGGACATGATGCATGTTGTGGCGCCTTCATCGAGCATTGTTCGGAAAAAAAAATTATTGAGAGATCGAACGATGATCTCTAATGATAATCGATGTGATAGGCGCGGCTCATTGTAGTTCACATTGAAGGAAATAACATTAGATTTTGTAGGGTCAATTCCACTTATGGATGATAACAAGGCCTTACATTGTGTAGGACAAGACTGCAATACTTCGAGTGTTGACATGGCACAAGGGGATTCGGCAAGGTCTTCTACTCTACTATAGTGTTGGGCTGCCCGAGCGTTGGGATTATGTGTAGTTCGACGAAGTACTCCCTTTGGAGGGCATATGGCAGGTTTGAAAGTCGAATTATCTAGTTTGAGAGAGACATTGGGTGGGGTAGTTGAGGGGTGATCCTTAAGTAAAGAATCACCTTCTGGAGAGTCATAATTCTTGGCTCTAGTAGATATGGTTGTATATTTAACCATCAAGATATTCAATGATGGGGACTCGGGGTTGCCCCTTGGTGGGGGTGCTTGTGTTTGTGTGATAAGTTGTTGTTGTTGGGTGGTGAGGATTTGTTAAAACTATTGGTGTAGAAGGGGATGTTCATTGCTTGAGATATTGATGAACTTCAGTGAGACGAGGACAATATTTAATGAAATTATCCTCTTTACAAATCTTGCAAGGATATTTGGCCTTTCACTTGTTCTTTCCCTTAACGTTGTTTTCTTGGGGTTTAGGGTCGGGATGCTCATAAGAGTTTTTATTTTTCTTATTATTACCCTTATTTTTTCCTCTGGATTGTTGTGGATTATTTGGCAGAGTTGATTGCATCATATTAACCTTAGAGGTTTGGGCAGGGGGCTTACTCGGAGTGTTAGTATGGAAAGATGAGCTAGGATTGGTAGTTTTAGTCGATTAGATATGTTTCCAAGTCATATGATTGGTTGTATATGTGTAAATAGGATCGATCATACCATCGACATGGGGTCCAGGTGTTGTTTTGGTTTGATCATTCGATGACCGAGGAACATGAGGAATCATATCGTATAACATGCCAGATTGAAAGAATACCAAATCTAAATACTAGGCTCGACTAATAGCTTGTTCCTCGGTAACGGTGCCTCCCATGGAGACATCTCGAGCAATAGGTGGCAAAAGGGACTTTGCGAAACAATCAGCTAATAATTGATCTAGGACTGTGGATTTGATTAATTGTCGTTGATGCCTTCACTCATGAATGTGATTTGAAATATGGGTTGAAGTTGATTGGCATAATGAGGTTAAAAGGTCGATACCAATCTCATATCGGATAGGTAATTGAAAGTGTGTCAAAAATTCCATGGCAAGGGAATTAAAGTCCTCAAAGGAGTTACACAATAGTTATATATACCATTTCGTTGTTGATCATGTAAGGGTTCATTGAAAAATTCGTAATCGAATAGAGTCATCCATCAAGGAGTTTGAAGAACACCATAGATGGAAAGTCATCACATGATTATTTGGATCTTCTCCAGGTTTTTCGTCGAATTTCAGAATGTCCGATGGAAGCTTTGCAGGAATGGGGGGGCAAAAGAGGGAATGGCATATGGGGTCATTAGTCTATCACGAAATATATGGAAAATCTAAAGTTGCCAAGAACATGAGTTGTTTGTTGACTTATGGAGGTTGGTGATATGGTCCTTCGTCATGAGGTGGTTGTTCTGAAGGTCCTCCTCCATAGGGTGGTCCTCTAGGAGGTTTGTCACCATAGGGTGGTCCCCCAAGGGGTCCTCCTCCATAGGGGGGTCCTCTAAGAGGTCCACCACCATAGGGTGGTCTCCCAGGAGGTCTTCCACCATAGGGTGGTCCCCCATGGGGCCATATACCATAAGGGGGTCCTCCAGGAGGTCTGCCACCACAGGGAGGTCCCTTAGGGGGTCCTCCAAGAGGTCTGCCACCATAGGGAGGTCCCCTAGGGGGTCCTCTAGGAGGTCTTCCACCGTAGGGTGGTTCCCTAGGGGGTCCTCCATGAGGTCCATGACCATAGGGTGGTCCCCCAGAAGGTCCTCCTTCATGAGGTCTTCCACCATAGGGTGGTCCCCAGGAGGTCCTCCTCCACAGGGGGTCCTCCAGGAGGCCTTCCACCGTAGGGTGGTCGTCCTCCTGGTCGAGTCATGATTGTAGGGTTGACGAGTTTATTGTGTTGGTTTCATATAGTATTTTCCATTCTCGGATATGGGTGGTCTGAAAGTAGACTGGTGATAGAAGAAGTAGTTTGGCCCCATGTTGGTTGTTGTTTCATAGCTGGGAGTTGCCCCTAGTTGATTATTTCTCCCCAGATAAGTATGGCCCTGTGGTTTGGGGTTTCATGCCGGTGAATGGTTTCCCCCAGTCAAATAGAGATTGGCTCCCGATGGGAGGTTATTCCCTGTTGAAAATGATCTAGAAGCCGAGGGTTTCCCCCTAACTGGATGTGGACCGGATAGTTGCCCTGAGTACAGGGGTTGTCCCCAAGTGAAAGGTTGGTTCGTAAATGTTTTTTGTACTAAACCAATTGGTTGAATCCCATGGGGAGGCAATCCTCTATTTGAAGGTTTTTGTCCCAAAAGGTTGGGATCGCCTCCTAGAAATGGTGGAGTAAATATAGGTTTCTCTCCTATGGAGGTTGTAGAAGGTTGGGCCCTTGAGGGTGGCACTAATATGGTTGGGATGAATTGTGAGACAAATTTTGATGTCGACACTTAGGTCAACATCACATTCAGTTGAGCTAGTTGTAATGTAGAGTGTATAGGGGAGGTACAAGGGAAAGAAGTTTGAAACATATGGATTATTCCAGATGTGGGGGGATGAGGATTATGTGAAGAGGCATGTGAAGGGTCTTGATACAAGAGTTTAAAAGTTGATTCAATAGTTGTATCTAATCGATTGAAAATGTCTTGGCCAAATGGTTGGGCAGGGGTCTGTATAGCGTTGGATGGACCATAAACCCGTGGTGGCGTGGTGAATTATTCCAATGGGTGGGGTCATTGGGATTCCATGTTCATGACATATTTGATAGGTACAAGTGGTAGACAAGGGTAATCAGTATTAGGTTCAGGTTCTTTAGAAGAGTTTACCCGTACGAGGAGGGAGCCAAGAGGATCATTCAAGGGTGGATTTTCAAGAGGGACAAAGCCTTTCTGAAAATTGGATCCCTCTGGGTGTTCGATTAAAGGGGTAAGAATGCTCGCAGATTCACAGTGGTTTTCCTCGTTGAGTTATTATCGAGGATAGTATTCAGGTGAATTAGGAGGAAAGGGTTTGTAATTTCAAGGAGGCAAACTTTGCATCCTCTGAGAACTACACAAGTCTTGGTCGATCAGGATGAAATTATGGCAATGACAATCCTAAATCCAACTAAAGGAAACAAACAGCATGCGCTAAGAAATCTAGGAATCAAACAGACATACCAAAACTTCTCACAATGATCTTACAATTTGGTGATGAAATCCAACATCGCGGGAACACCTGAGAAGGGGTTGGGGTGAGTGGGTGGATCAGTTACGTTGGTGGCCTGCTTAATGGACTTACACCTTGGTGCAAGCTCCCCAGCGATCTATCTGTGGGTTACCCTCCAATGAGCCCGAGTGAGTTTGACCAACATTTGACCCAAGTATAGAAAAGACTCCCCTTTTCCATCACCTTGTGTACATACCCTAAGAATTATGGCCACTAGGGTTATCAACTCACAGTCAGCCTCTGGGTGGGTATATTCGACATTCAGGATCAAAATTATGGGCAGGATATCAAGTTTGAAATTCTTCTAGAGGACTAAAAACAAGAGAAACAGTAAAATCCTGAGGACCTCAAACAGATTTGAGATTCATGAAGCATCGAGACCTAATGAGACCAGTGACACTTCAATAAGAACCCCCAATATACGATATTTCCACTATGTTCGGTTAAGCCTCGGAGGGGTAATCTCCACTACTCTCCCACACTCGACCTTGTGTTTATCCCTTATGTGATAGGGGGTTCTTGGATATGCTTATGCAAAGGTTGGATTTAAGCACTCTTTAGTGTTCTATAGATTTTTTGGGGGTATTGGACAATTTACTCACTTGTCTTAGTCCAAAGACCCTAAACCTAGACTACTGTTAGTGTTCTTATAAAATAAAAGTCTAGTAAATTTTATTAACGCGTGTTTGTTTCTAAAAAAATTTTTACTCAAAAGGTTGTGCGAAAGTGAAACTTATGATGTGAAAGGAATCGACTCCAAATAGAAGCAAAATAATGAAATTTCAACAATTCTCTTTTTAATGAATCTTATTTATGGGAGGGAGAAGAGTGTTTTTACTTTTTCCTTCTTTTGTAACAAAACACCCTAATGCATATTGATTTACTTTTATTCTTGCAAATGAGAAAGAGGGACAATTTTCCAACCAAACTATTGACTAATTTTCGAAATTTTTAACCAAACACAAATTGTTTCAACCATTTCCTAAAGCACTCCAAATGCAATGTGTTTTTTTTCTTTTCTTTTTCCAAACTATATGAAAATTGAAACAAAATTATTCTTTAACTTTTACTTTCGATAAAAAAAAATGCTTTGTAACGAATGAAAAATTTGGAAGAAAGAAAGAAACATGAAAACTTCAAGGCCACAAAAATCCAAGTCTTGATAACAGTTTGAAGGGTTCTCCAAATATATTGGGAAACAACAAGCACTCAAACCAATGAAAAAGAGACTTGCAGAACAAAAGAAATATTTTACAAAAGAATTTTCTCAAACAAATGCCAATAGCCTTTTAACTAATTGAATGGATTAGACTATATGGTTCTGGTTGTACCCATCAATCACGTAAGATGACAAAAATGAGAAGGTAAATTCCATAAATTTCAAAAGAATCTGTAGTAAAATCACTGAGACAAGTCTAAGGTAGGCCTTGAGTGTTGAAGGAGACCAATGGAAATGGACCTGTGTGAGTTTGTCAAAGGATAACTCTTTAAAAAGGGTTCTCAAGATGATGGTTTCTCCTTGAAAAGGGAGACAAAGTGACTTGGTTTCTCCCTAGTAAGAGAAACAGTGCGACCAGAAAGTATGGTCGCTCTTGGCAGGATGGGGAGCAAAGATGGTCGTTACCCTAAGGAAGGAAATGTGTGACCATAGGGTGTTAGGTCACTCTGTGTACACTGGAAGAGTGCGACCAAAAGAGAGAAATGAAAAGATACTAGATCTGGATGAGATCTATCAAATCCAAGGTGGAGATTTCTTCAACTAAACTCAGGAAAGAGTACAACATTGGCAATCAGATAAGGAAACTTAAGTGGATGAAGATATTAGAAAGAAAACTCATAAAGTAGGAAGAAAGAACATAAAGAGCGTTCCCCGGTGGAGTTTCCAGTCTGTTGTAGGGATTTTGAGCCCTGCAGGAGCTGAGCTCCCTTAGGTTCTTCCTATACCTAAGTTAGAGATAGAGGTGTAATCTATGGAACTTCCAAGATCTTATCTATATGCAAAAGGAGACTAGGAATCTTTGTGATGAGGAAGCATACATGATTTCCAAAGGTTTTCCCTATATGATCCTGGTTAATTTCTTATGAGAATATTATTTCCACTCCAAGAGACAGAGATCTACACACAAAATAAAGATCCTTCCCAAGATCAAAGTAAATGCATACAAATCAATGACAAATCTACTAATAGATTATAACACATAACTCTATTAGGTCTATCCAAATGAATATATGCAACCAAATAGACAATTTGATAGAAGGAAATGTCTAGTACACCTTCTATTAATCATTGAAACAACATTACAACTTACAGATTGAGAAGTTGATGCAATGGTCTCCTTCCAAGTTCCTTTCCCAAATCTGGTAGCCAAAGTAGCAACATAAGTTTACTAGTTATTTCCTCTCCCCTTCCCATGAGAATGACTTGGTTTTTATAAGGCTTTACGGATAAGTCTATATAGTTACTAGGATAATATTCTTGAGCTCATCATGGAAGCCTTCTCGAGGCTAAACCCCGAGAAATCAGTGGGAATTCTCATCCATCGAAACAAAATCTAAAAATGGGAATTTCTAGGCTTGGTCACTCCCTCGACACACAAACGGAGCAAACGGTCACACCCTAATAGGCCAAAAAGAGCGACCGTCCCTTCTATTTGCACCCTCAGTCAAGGAAAAAGGTGACCATGTTGGAATTTGGCTGGAAACTCATGGAAGAAGTGGTGATTTTTGTTGGATTGGATAGGTGACTTCGAGGAGATGATGGCTTAGTGGTTAGGAGGTTAATAACTCTATAACACGTGGTATAGGTCATGGTCTAGGTCTATGTCATGGTCTACGTCATGGTCATATACTAGGTCTAGGCCATGCTCCAGGTCTTGCCATCTCTAGGTCTTGTTATGTCTAGGTTTAGGTCTAGGTCTTGACATGTCTAGGTCAAGGCCATTTCTTTCCTTGCGATGTAGGGAGGGGGGTTGTAGAGAGAGGAAGAAAGAGAGTGTGAGAAGGGGAGAGGGGAAGAAAAAGAGGAAGGGGGGGAGACATAGAGATATATTGGGAGGGAGGGACAAAGGGAAAGAAGGAGAGAGAGAAAGAGAGAGTTGAAGAGGGGGGATATAGAGATGGATTCAAACATTGATTGTGAATAAAGAATATTGAATCCACTAACTAGGGGCAAAGAGAAGGAGGGGAGGGAGGGAGAAAGAGAGGCAAAGAGAGAGGGAGAGTGAGACTAACAACAAGGAGAGAGAGAAATAGGTGGTAGATGTAGGAGAGAAAGAGAGAAGAGATAGTGGGAGGGAGGGGGGGAGATAGAAGGAGGAGGGGGGTAG
>ML779389.1:793064-810593 GCA_009831015.1 Picea engelmannii
AGAGAGAGAGAGAGAGAGAGAGAAGAAGATGGGGAAGATAGAGAGAGAGTGGGTGTGAGAGTCTGAGGCATGTCAAGGTAAGGTCTAGATCTAGGTATTTCCATGCCTTGTGATGTCTAAGTCTTGCCATGTCTAGGTCTTACCATGTATAGGAGTGTGAATGAGAGAGAGGGAGACAGACATGGGGGGTAGAGAGGGAGAGTAAGAGGGAGACAGAGAGGGGGGGTAGATGTAGGAGAGGTAGGAGAGACATAGAGAAGGAAATGATTTATAAGAGTGTGTGTGCATTCCTAGAGTGTGTGCATGCTACTAGGAACGTGTGCACACTTCTAGAATGTGTGTGCACTCCTAGAGTGTGTGCACGCTCTTAAGAACATGCAGATGTTCTTTTGAATTCAATTTTTTTGGGCGAGATTGACAAGGTGTCTGTTGATTTGGTTGGCTCGGATTTAGATTTGTAATGACAAACCTAGTGGTTTGATCTGCAAATTAATAAAAACCTCCATTTTTATGAATATCCATCTACATCTGTGTCTTTGACGTTATTTTTATATAGGCTGAAAAATTAAGTTGTTGACGAAACTATAGACATAGATCGAGTCAGATATGCAAATTTCAAATCTATATATATATATATATATATATATATATATTGTTTACTATTTTTAATCTATTTTTGTCTTCACATATATCAAAATCCTAGAATTCATACCTCTCTTATTTCTTCTATAACTTTTTCTCGGCTTAACCATTTCTCAAATGAGTTATACGTTGTTCTATGATCCAAAAATGATCTTTAAAGACTTGGTTGAGTTTTAAGCATGTGTTCAATTACCATTTAGGAATTAAGGAAAGAAGAAGAACTTAATGAGAGATTATTACAGCCATCATAAAGAAATGCAGATCAAAATATAATCATAAAGAACAACAAACCATAACAGCAAGGTTGTTAATGGAGTTCGGCAAGATTGCCTACGTCTCCGGGCCTTTGTCTCAGTGGAGAAGGCTTTCTTATTTCCAAACGTACATCATAAATGTATCAAAAGGATTAAAAATTGGTCTAGATGTGTTCTTCACGAGCTTAAGAATCCAACACAACTGATGACACTGAAAAAGGTTGAGTGTAGCTCCCAGAAATGGCCTCCAAAGTTTGCTTCCTCAATGGCTTCCCTGCATAAAAATGGCTTCAATCTTCACAAACTCATCATCATTCTAATAATATGAACCTCCTGGTCTATCAAAAACCTCTGATTTATATAGGATTTGATTTTGTGATCCTAGCTCAACTTCTTCCCAAGATCTAGCCTCAAAAAGGGCTCAAGATCCTTAGTTTTGGGAAATAAATCTCCCAAAATTAGCATAAAAAACCAATAAAATCTTATTATAAAGTTTGAAAACCCAAATTTGGAAAATATTTGGGTGCAGCCCCTTTCTTCCGAGACCCTAGTCATATGGGTGTTTCCATATGGCTAAGGGCTAAGCGTTGGCCCTAGTCCTCTGGTCAAGCCCCAAAACACTCGGTCATATGTGGCCATGTGCCCTGTCCTTAACCCTCCATGCGCCCAAAATGTTGGTGTTGACTCTTGGTCTGTAGCTTTGGTCACGTGGCATGCCATGTGGCCTCGAGCTAGCCGCCTCTGACCGGGGCTTATCCCTAAATCCCCGCCAACTACAACTTAAATGCATATATTTCCATATGTCTTAACAAGTCACAACGGAGCCCGGATGGTGCGCCCCCTTTTGCAAAGACGTGGCTCGTCCAGAGGTTATGGGTTCAAAATATTCGAAGGCGGAACAAATTTTTTGACCTAGCCAATATTGGAAAAATATGGGGTGCCACATGGAACCCTCTGATTGGGCCATGTGTCACCCTATGGTTGGATCGTATAGTCTAGTCACCACACAGTCAGCAACCTAGTGAGAATGTATAGTTAGCTGCCATGTCATTGTCGTACAACTACGTGTCGTGCCACATTAGCATCTGTACTACCAAGTCACCTTCCCAGTCAGCTACCACATCAAAATCCCTACTGCCAAATCACCCTACCATTTCAACATCCATACAGCCACATGTCATTCATACTACCACATTTTGGCTTGTCATTGGGCCATGTCAGCGTCCATACAGTTCCATGTGTCGTGTCCATACAGTGCCACTTGTCAGTTTTGGATTGGTCCACATAAGCTTTTGAAAATGCCAAAAATGAGTGACATGTGTCACCTCCTCATGCTACCACGTGTCCTTGTTGATGTCATGTTGATGTCACCTATCGTACTGTTTACGTAAGTAGTACGGCCTATTGACTTTGACCAGTTGATTTTTTTGCATGTTTGGGAAATTGATCAGAACACGATATCTTTCTCATATTATGTCCATTTTCGGAAAAAAAATATATATATATATGGTCAGAATCGGTGTAACGAGCCCAACGCAATGGAGTTGGTTTCATCCGATTCTAATAACATTGATTTTTAGGCCTTCCTGGATCCATTTTGGATCATGCCTCCCCACTAAGACCTTTTGGTCCTCCAAAAGGGTATTAACAAGTCATCAAGTGCGGGATAGGTCACCCCACTTGTCCTTTGTCTTTAAACTCTGTCATGTGCACCTGTCGCATCATAATCAATTGCAAAAAAACCATGACAATTGAAATCATATTGTTAGCCACTTGAACTTGTTCACATCTTGTTGAAGCCATCGCCATCCATGTTGAAAGCATTAGCAACGATAACATCAGAAATATGACTGCAAATGAGCTAATATGTTTGATGTGCTTGCACGACATTAGCTTATCTTGAAGTAAAGTATGATTGAATTTCCATTCTACAACCATCTCATGTTCATGCTTAAGATCAACTGCTTTATTTGGCACAATTATAGGTGTGTTTCTTGCATAAGTTGCCTTCCTTAATTGTTCCATTGTTTGAAGAGATTGATTTACTTTTAAGTGATATTCATTGCCTTCTTTAGTTAAGTGATATTGATTTTATTCCATGTAGAAGATTGCTTTGTGATCATACAAAAAAGGGTTGCCTAAGACCATTCCACAATCATTTAGTGGCACCACATCACACGTTACATCATCCACAAACTTTGATGAAATTTCAAACTTTAAAGTGCAATGCTTTGTTATGTGCAATTTATGATTGTTGCTTATCCATTTAAGTGAGTAAGGTTTATGATGTATCTTAGTTGTCAATCCCAATTGTTTAACCACTTCCTCTGAAATCAAGTTAGATTGAGATCCACTATGTATCGATGTATCGATCTTAGTATGTTTCATTATCACCCTTATGTGAAACAATTTACTTCTAGAATCATATCCATCACCAATTTTACCTGTCAAACCAACTACTGTGATTTTAGTCTCTTCACCTGAATCATATCCCAAGTCTGTTGGTCGTGTTGTTGTTTCAACTGTTTTCCTCCCTTTCCTCTCTTTGAACCACTTTGGTCTCTTCTCTAGGTGAAATTGACAGCAATGGTCATCATCATTGCTAGCGGGAAAAACCCCCTCTATGGCTACACCAGGGTTTACAATGCAGGTAGATCGATAACCATTTAAAAGTCTCATACTTCTCTAACTACCCCAAACATACCCCAGACTTGTGCAAGAAAAGTAAAATGAGAAGGATCTGGTAACTGTACCTTTACTCCACATCCAGTGTAGATCCTTTCATGCTTGATAGCTCCGTTGACTGCAAACCTCCTCCCAATGTCGGCCTACATTCAAAGACAGATAAATAGAGAACTACAAGCATACATTTCATACATAAATAAGGGTTAGATTTTAGAATAAAAACATAAATCAAATGCAAACATTCGACACATCATGTTATTGGGACAAGAAAAGTACTTATTTTATTGATAATACAATGATTACTTACAACCAAAGTTGGCTACTGCTCCTTGAACCTAGTCCGGGATCTGCTTCACCAAGCTCCAAGTGCACCTCCGCGTATCTTTCTCCTCACAACCTTCTTCTTGGTAAATGGATTGGGTTTTGATGGAGGAAAAGGGAAGAAATGAGGGATTCTGAGGGAATTCTCTCAACAAGGCTACAAATGCTTAGGGCAAGGAGGGGATGTGAAATGAGGAGAGTTTCATTGTTCTTATGCTTAGATGTGGAATGAGACCCCAACACCTCCTTTTATATGGGAAAAGTATGGTTATTCGGTTGGGTGACTGGCTATAGGCAGTGAATTAGTTGACAAACCACCCAATACCCCGTAATCTCAACGAATTCCTTGCAATTTTTTAATTTTTGCAACTTTTGCAAGTATACGCGGGCTGTAGTGGTGCATCAAGCATACGTACATGGGATGTAGTGGTGCATCAAGCATGTGTACATGGGCAATATTGGTGCAGGGAATGTACATCTTTAAAAAATGAGTTTTTAAGAAGAGAAACTCAGTGATGGCTTGGAAAAAATAGCAAGTAAGAGGGAAAAGTGCCAGGTATGCATGTATGGAGAAATTTAGGGTTATAACAGATGCCCCCTAATGAGTGAGGTCAGAAGAGCATCAGATGGCCGAAATACATTACAAAATCTTCACCAATGTATGAAGCGAGTGAACCCGGGACCAGAGTTTGGGAGGTGCCATCTGCAAAAATAACAATTGCCTCTTTGAGGCGGGCATACCCATGCTCGGGTTGAAATAAATCATGGTTGACAATCAAATACATTGCAGACCCATGTCATATAACTATATAAAGTGTAGTCGCGAGCAATACACAGTGGATATACATCTCAAAATCAAAGATATGCATGTATAGTATTCATCTTCAAGAAGCCAGTGACACCTGATGGCTGGAGATGAGGCCTTCAGAGCTCGAGAAACAACTTCAAGATCTTCAAAACTCAGGTAGGAGTGGAATGTGAGTGTACAAATTCACTACCCAGAGGTCTCTAATGGCTCGTTGGGAAAAGACAAGAGGATCTCGATGATCAGGCAGAGAACTTCATTGATTTCAAACAAGGACTTGATTGGACTTTTGGGATGGTCAGGCATGAGTGCAAGAGACAAACTACAGAAAGGCGGACTCGGGTTGGGTGAAACTTCCCTTGTACAAGAGCATGAAAGATGATCAGACTCAGGCAGCATGACATTGACATAAGTTCACGATGCAGGAGGCAACACAAACTCTCCATGTGTTTGGAAGAGTAACCAAACGGAGGAGGACACGGCTCTATGTAGCGAGAAAAGATTCCTAAGGTCATATTAGATCCCAAAGCTTGAAAAAAAAACGGAAGGATGTGCTTTGTCCAAGGGTGACTCATTGTGCTACCACAAAAGAATATATATTTTTCGTCCCCTCTTTTTAGGTTTTTTTTATTTTTTTTTCTTTTTCAATTTTTTAAAGAGCTTGAAAAAGAATAAAAGAATGCTACGTTACAAAGGAGGAACAAGTGTCACAAGAATACTAGTTCCAAGCACAAGGAACACACTGATGCTCAAAGCAAGGAGACATGTGCAGGAAAAGGACACTCGGGGAAAATTCCTCCATGGTTCAAGGTGTCAGGTCGTAAAGGAAAAATGCTAGAAGGCTTGCGTATAAGGCATGCTTCAAAGGTTCAGTTGAGAGCAACATGGAGCCGACATTAGGCCAACGACACAGATGATTAGAAAGACACGATGAAACCCCCTTCAATGTATTTTTCATGAGCCCAGAGAAGGTAATCTCGGTAGTTTTTTCACGTTTATAGAGTCTGAAAAAATGTAAAAGAAGACTCCACTGGGGTACCTTTTTCGGAAATAGTCTACTCGGTTCGAAAAAAGGATAAACTAGCACCGAAGAGACATCTATTCAAAACCATTTTAGTGAGTGTGACAAATACAAGATCACTCGACAATCTTTTCAATTTTAAGGAGTCTGAAAAGAGCTTAACTATGGACTCACAACCTTTTTCTAGATTTAGTCTCCTTAGCCCGAAAAAGTACAAAATTTACTGAAGAGAACTCTCCCAATGAGACGAATCTCCCGAGGTGTACCTTTTTCCTTCTTAATCCATAGGCCAGAAAAAGGGGTAAACTCATGCCAATAGATGTTTTCTTGAACCAATTTAACGAGTGTGAAAGAACAAGGTCACTCGACAATCTTTTCAATTTTAAGGAGTTTGAAAAGAGCTTAATTATGGACTCTGTAGGGAATGTTCTTCTGGACCAATTTAACGAGTGTGAAGGAACAAGGTCACTCGACAATCTTTTCAATTTTAGGGAGTCCAAAAATAGCTTAACTATGGACTCTGTGGGGGTTCCCTTTTCGTAAATTTAGTCCCTCAGGCCCGAAAAAGGATTAAACTTATACCTGAGACTACTCTTCTAGAGAATCGAAGCTCCTAGAGTATACCTTTTTTCGTAAAATTGGTCATCCGGACCGAAAAGGAGTAAACTACCGTCTGACAGACGTGCCTTTAAGTTTTAGTTTGGCGAGCATGAAGGACAACAAGATCGCTCGGCAATCTTTTCATGTTTAGTGAGTCTAAAAAGGGCTTAAAGAAAACTCTAAGAGGTTACTTTTCTCAGTTATTCCAGACAAGATTGAAAAGCATAAATATAGTCTCGTCGGATGTTTCTTTTGGATTTCAAAGCAAGCTTGAAAGACAACAAAGTATGATCATTTTTGGGAGTCCCGAGGGTGAGGCCAAGAGTGATAATGCATCAGACGTATGAGGCTCAATCTCGTAATCATGATAGGACTAACAAGGACTCGCGAGCCTAAAATTATTGGAGATAGCATGGACGCCAAAATGCAACTAGGATCTATCTAGGGAATCCATGTAAAGGTAGGCCTTGTTATCACTAGAAGTCACCCTCCAATTACAGAGAAGGTAAGCCCAGTACCCATCAGTTTTTATATGGTGGATGTTGGTTTTATATGGATGGAAGTCAATGGACAAAACTCATAATCTAAATGATGTTCAACATAGAACTGGACAAGAAATGCACAGGGAAGTGAGGGCCACATTAACTTCAGTCAGTAAATTGAGTTAAAGTGAGAGCAGAGGGAAGACTTAGTGAGAGAAATGACCGAGACTGCTATGGGAATCAGGCCTTCTAGCAACTCTTTAGAAGAAAAACCCCAAACTCAAGAGCATTCTTGAGCTCGGGTTTCAGGTACCAGAATATGCTGCAAGCAACACAGCTACAACAACAGAATGATCAAACCTCCATCATCCTGCAACTACCATAGCTCGACTGGATCTTCCATGCTCAAGCCATCCAGTGCAAGAGGGGAAAACCACACATGGAAATGAGTAAAACCGATCACGATATCATCATAATCAAACTTGCATTAGAACAACATAACAATCCTCTGCTGGATCCTCCATGCCCGAGTGTTTTAAACAGATTTACAGACAAAATGAAAGGAAACGGGAAACTGACTTCTACTAACATGAAAGTCTCAAATCGATTACATAACCAGAAAACTAGAGTTGGCATGAAGATATTACAAAAATCGGGAGCTCTTCTCAACCATCAACCTCTCTAACAAAATATCAAAACTAAGTATATATACTCAGAACTGCTGAAACTACCAAGAGTGTGATCGGACCACTGCATTCAAAGTTTTCAGTCGGTGCCTGCTCTGTCAGACTGTCCATGCCTTCTCATGTCATACGCGAGCTCGCCTTAGTTATGTGCTTTGTAGGAAAATCCATCCAGAAGAAACTTTGGGCTAACAGTCTACACTCACGATCGTCCTCAACCTGCTTTCCATTTATGGGGTGAGAAAAGGTCTCAACCACCACCCCCATTTCCATTAAATACCTTTATCGAGATCAGGATGAGGCCTGACACCCATGAATGTTCCAGGCGGTGCCCATGATTTCTTTCAGTCAATCTCGACGCCTCGAGACCACGCAGATCTTCTTTTGTGACTAATATGGGTGCTTTAGGCCTTTGACGCATCTCCTCTCCATCACTCCATCCTTCATACGACCTCGGGCCATGACTTGGCGCTTACCCAAAAGGTGTTTCATGACTTCGCGTTCTAGGTGCTCTGATGTGAGTCATTCCTAACTCTCCTGATTCCTGAAATCCCGAACTGGACCCTAGCGAGTGCTAGCTCCCTTCCTATGGACCCCTCTGATATGACCTTCACTATGACTTGGGGCTTATATTCAAGGCGCTTCGCGAGTTCATGTTGTGCGAAACTTGCGCATTTCTCTCGGCAAACCTCTGATCCGCGAAACCGTGAATCCGTTGATCTGGTGCCACGGGTCCCACTGGATCGAACGGCTCATGCTCATTTTGGGCTTCGGGGATTCAGACCTTTGGGTCCCTTAAATGTCTAACTCCTGCAATCTTTCGAATGCACGGACACCCTTGATCTGATTTGCCTGATTGGATATCCGTCGTCGAAAGATAAACTTGTCTCTTTTTTTGAAACTGATCTCGCATGTTTGCTTGATTCGAGTTCAGAACGGACTACTCTGAACATTGCACTTTGATACTCATGGATGAAGCCTGCGACCCTTGACAACTTCATGTGATAACATTTGGCTCCACAGGGGCTTCCATGATCCCTGTGAGCTACCAAGAACTCGCAGTTCTAGTGCCTTATCCATTGGGCTATGGAGTCTAGCTCAAAACATCTCGCTGAAAGTCGACATGTACATTATTCTACTTATAAAACCAAACACACATGCTAAAAAAAGGAGCTTATTTTTGTACAATCCTATACTAATTGATCGTTACAAAGTGCTAGGTGAAAGAAAACTTCCACCATAGCCACCCAGATTGTTCGGTGATAAATTTCTTATCTTTACTGTAGCTAATCCTCAAAAAGCTAGGGAAGTATGACAGTAGAATGAGAACATAGATTGGAATGCTGCCCATACCCCCAAATGATGATAAGATGAATAATTCTATAGGCTCCAATGATTTTTGAAAACAAAACTCCATATATGACCCCACAGGGTCACAAAATTTACAATCAGGGGAGCTCAACTGGTAAGAAATTACCTTTGGTTCTTCATTGTTGCTCACTCATTGTTTGATTCTCTCAGAGTGTACAGGTGGGAGGAGAATTGATGCAGGTTGGCCAATACCAGGTGATATTTTCTCGTTTACAGGCTCTGGATAAGAGATAAACTGCCCACTTAGCTCCTCATTTTCATGTTGCTCTGTATTTGGTAATAAATGACCTCCTTGCTCCCTCGAAACCAACGCTTGATCATTAACGGTTGCATTCTCTCCTTCATAAGGATGACCAAAATATAATTGCACATCAGGATTTAAAAACTCATGATTATGACCAACAAAGAACATATATTCATCGATGCAGTCGACCAACACTTCATTCTCAACATGTTCTGAAAACTGATCATAAGATTGATATGCATTCCTGCCCATAGAAAAATATGTAAATATTGAAGAATCTGATTCCACATGTGAACCACACTCACTTCCTTGTTGTCGTTCCAGATCTGATTCATACTCAATATCTTCATGCTCAGAATCTAAAATATACTGACGGTCTCCTTGATTCTGCACATGCAACTCTTTAAGATATGCTTGCATATGAACCCACTTGCTAGCCCTGATGTTCTCTTCGACTTCCTCAGCATCTTCGAACAGGTGTCTCAACGATGAAGATTTCCTCTCTTAGGAGAAGGACAAGCTCTAAATGTTGAGCCATGACATAGTACACCATGGAAACAGTCTTTGTGGGTCTAATCTCCACAGGAATACTATGGTAAACACTGTAAAACCTTCTATTGAAGACAGCCAAGGATTCCTCTTCCCCTCTCCTCAAGACATTAAACTCAAACCAGTATTGATCAAGGGACTTGTTCGCACCCCAACACTTTAAAAATGCACGGCATAGCTCGGTCCAGGAGCCAATAGAACCGACTTCCAGACATCTAAACCACACAACAACATCTCTAGACAGGGATTGTGAGAACAGCCTCATGATAACATTGTCATGAACAATCTCAAACTGGTCAACAAATTTCTCAAAGGCCCCCAAGTGCCTCTCGGCTGTAACATCGTCTTCTCCAAAAAATCAAGGATTGTACTTAAAGGAATCAAGAGGATAAGAGTTAAGGCGATATGGCAGTCTCAGAGGTTTAAACAACTTATTTATACTTTTAATTTCAAAAGTAGTGGGTTGATCATGAGGATTAACGAGTTGATGGCAAGGCTTAGCAGGAATAACGAAGGGTAATGAGAATTGAGAAGATTGTGAATTATTTTCAACCTCCTCGGAGCTACAAGGGTGATCAATTTCAAGAGGGGATGCAATACAGATCTCACTTTTATGAATAGGCGGAGGTGAAGTCACGAGATCGATATCTACAACACAAGAAGAGGGCATGTTTTATTCTTCCAAGGATGGATAAATAAAGGAAGGCCTATTATCATCTGAATAGACAAAGCAGAGGATAATCCTCTTTATATGTGAAGGGAAAGAGAGAAATGAGTTGATAAACAAGAACATGATTTCATGAATAAAGCTCATAAACTGATACCGGGTCTTCCCCTTCGGTATGGTCATCTTTTTGTCAATAGGATCCTCCCCAGTGGAGTCTTTGATTGTGGAGTCGTCGGGTGCAAGTTGCAATCTTCAATGTTTATGATATCTAATGCACCTTCAGAATCAGAAGCTCATTGTTGTTCTACCCAAGGAAAATATTCAATTCATCCCCGGCAATGGCACTAGAAATGTTAGCACTAGAAGTCACCCTGTGATTGCAGAGAAGGTAAGCCCAGTACCCATCAGTTTGTATATGGTGGATGTTGGTTTTATATAGATGGAGTTCAATGGAAAAAACTCATAATCTGAATGATGTTCAACACAGAACTGGATAAGAAATGCATAGGGAAGTGAGGGCCACATTAACTTCAGTCAATAAATTGAGTTGAAGCGAGAGCAGAGGGAAGACTTAGTGAGAGAAATGAACGAGACTACTATGGGCATCAGGCCTTCCAACAGCTCTTTAGAAGAAAAACCCAAACTCAAGAGCATTCTTTAGCTTGGGTTTCAGGTATTGGAATATGCTGCAAGCAACACGGCTACAACAACAGAATGATCAAACCTCCATCATCCTGCAACTGCCACAACTCAAATGGATCTTCCATGCCCGATCCATCCAGTGCGAGAGGGAAAAAACACACATGGAAATGAGTAAAACCGATCACGATACCATCATAATCAAACCTGCATTAGAACAACATAACGATCCTCGGTTGTATCCTCCATGCCGAAGTGTTTTAAACAGCTTTACAGACAAAATGAAAGGAAACAGGAAATTGACTTCTATTCACATGAAAGTCTCAAATCAATTACATAACCAGAAAACCAAAGTTGGCATGAAGATATTACAAAAATCAGGAGATCTGCTCAACCATAGACCTCTCTAACAAAATATCAAAACTAAGTATATATACTCAGAACTGCCGCAACTACCAGGAGCGTGATCGGACCACTGCATTCAAAGTTTTCAGTCGATGCCTACTCTGTCAGACTGTGCACGCCTTCTCATGTCAGAAATGAGGTTCTCAAGTGCCCATCCACAAGATTACCAACCTATCACTGAAGGTGATAGTTTTTCTTATTGGGCAGATCACTGGATCTGTGGCCTTACACCAAGCCTCCCAGGCGCACATGTATTGTGCAATGCAGTGCCTAAACGCACGAGTATTTGACTAGAGAACAACCATGTTTGACTGCATGAAGAGGCAGCTCACATAGTGTCGAGGATGGAGTAACAAGAACTTCGTGTTTGGTACCGTTCTATGATCATTCATCTTTGAGAGGGTACCCAACCTTAGTCCATGAGAGACAGTGTGGGGGCATGTGGCCTCCTTCCCAAAAGTGTGTAGATGGGCAACATTGTTACCGCGACAGGGGGGAGGAAGGACCATAGATGCCTTCGACGAAGCATTTTTTTACTAGTGGGCACGGAAGATTCCAGCAATAGAGGACTATCCCTACGCTGGAATCAAATTTTCCAAGGATCCGGACATGCCCATACCTCCTGGAGAGGAGCGAGAAGAGATAGGTACGTGTGGTTTTAAATTTATTTAATTTTTAGTTTATTTTATATATATATCATTTTTATGTGTATCAGAGTATCTGACAACTGTGTATCTTATTATGTACAAATGTGGGACCAATGCACCCAACAAAATTCTCAAGGACTAGGCAGTGTCCTCGACCAGAGGTAGTATCAACAGCAGCTGTCGGACCAACAGCAGAAGCAGGGGGACCTCCAGATGGAGAAGCTAAGAGAGTTTTAAGACAGGTTAAGCAGAACCTTTCCGCGCTCACTCGTGCAATCCCCATGGCCGAGATCGAGGATCTCCCGCCATCGATGCAGTTTCATGTGATTAGGTTGCCACAGACGTGGGTCCAAATCTTTCGGCATTTGGAAAACGTTGTTGTTCACTATGGCAGTGCCAACATGCCCCGTGCTTAGCTAGGATAGACCTCTTATGTGCGAAGAGCACTCTTTTTCTATATTTTTTAGGGCATAAGCCCCGTGATGTATACCGAATATATATTTTTGAGGTGTTCACGCCCACCAATGTACTCTAACACTTTTTGATATATATATATATATATATATATATATATATATATATATATATATGTATTTACATCTTTATGTCTTGTGGAACACATTTTTTACAAATTTATGTACGAGTGTATGTGTGTGTTTCTTTTTATGTATGCAATATGCCAATATAATACTTGATTAGCTAGAGTATATGCTATTTGATTTAATCTCCTAGGAACATGTATATGTAATGTAATCAAAACAACATTCTAAGAGACGTACCCTAAGGAATCATCGGTGTAAAGTAGGATCATAAAAACGGTAAACCCCATTTAACTGGGACACAACCAGTTGTGCATCTAAGTAGACCCGGAGGTAAGAGATACCATGTGACAAAGCATCATGAAGCAACTCTATCACTGCGTTGTACTCGGTGACATTGTTTGTGGCATCACCTAGATAGATACCTTCAGAAGATAACAACTGGCCTTGAGGTGTGAAAATCACCCAAGCTGCGGAACCAATCCTCCAAGTGTGTTGGCTAGTGTTGTCTACGAACCCAAAGAACACCTTTAATTCACTTGACATCTACCACAATGAAAAATATCACATAAATAACAACACATCCATAAAACAAAAAGACAAAAAAACTAACTGTATAAGAACTATACATATGTACAAGAAGTCACCCAGGCGACGAACCTACGAGTAATACTTCTTGAGGTAGAGCCCATTTCTAGGCTCCGCTAAAGCATTTCCCTCAAAGTCAACCAGATGATAAGCACCCTTCTTTAAGACTTTCTTCACTATGAAAGGTCTGAACCACATGGGTTTGAACTTGCATGTCACGAGGGGATCCTTATCTTGGTTGTAGACCAGGACAAGGTTGCCTACGAAGAAAATCCGAGGACAAACGGACCGATCATATTGACACTTGACTCGTTGCTTGTGAGCCTCATTAGCCAAGGTTGCATCATGACATTGCTCATAGAGTTGCTCGAGATATAATAAGCATTCCTCAAGTGGTGAAGTGTTTGGCAATAACTCTACTGCCAACTTTAGAGATGAGATCTGGCACTCTATAGGAAAGACTGCTTTCAGCCCGTAAACAAGTTGAAAAGGTGAAAAACTGGTGGCAGTCTTTACAGACATTCGGTAGGCCCATAACGCTAAGTACAACATCAAATGCCAATTGGACTTGGCAGAATTGATCATTCGTTGTAGGATAGTCTTGAGGGACTTATTCACAGCCTCGACCTGACCATTTGCTTGTGGGTAGTAGGGTGATGAATGCTCTTGCCTCAAACCAATATTTGATGTTAACTCAAACATCATTTTGTTCTGGAAGTGACTGCCATGGTCAGTGACAGTCTCCTTCGGGATGTCGAACCTAGTTATTAAATGGTTAAAAATAAAGAGAGTTGTTGTCTCTCCATCATTATTGAACGTTGGCATAGCCTCAACCCACTTTGTGAAGTAGTCTACCGCTACAATGATATAACGATGCCCCCTGGCTGAAGTCGAGTGGCATGTAGTAAAATCAATCCCCCACTTAGTGAAGGGACCAACAGTAATCACGGGAAACATGGGAGCGATATGTGCCCTCATCTTTCGAGAGAAGATCCGACACGGGTGGCACTTCTTGATCAATTCAACGCAATCCTTGATTAACGTCGGCCAAAATTAACCAGCTCATAGAATATTTTAGGTTGTTTCCAACCCAGAAAAATGACCGCCACATGCTCCAGTGTGGAAGTCATTAAGAATGAGTTATGCTTCTTTGTGAATGAGGCACCGACGAAGGATGCAATCTACACCTCGACAATACAAAGTGTCATCGAGTATGAGATAGTTTTGTGCATGATGGCATATACGTCGACACTCATTGTGAGAAGCAGAGGTAGGGCACTTCAAAGTCTGGAGATAGACTAGTATATCTCCATATGAGGGGTCTGAAGATGCGATCAGAAAAAGATCTCCTTTATTAGGCGATTCTCCGGGCATAACATCACCTGATTCAACCGGAAGTCCTAAAATAAGTTCCGCAAAGACCAGTGACTTTTTGGATTTCATGGAAACAAAATCCAAGTCAAATTCCTGGAGGAGAACAATCCATCTACTAATCTTTTTGTCAATGACTTGTCGTGTCAACACGTATTGAAACAGATTCACAACGGCAACGACGGTGGTCTTGCGAAATAGGATATAATGACGGAACCGTTCGACAACATGCACTGCTGCCAACACAAGATTCTCAACATGGGAGTAGTTTAGTTCAGGCCCAACCAAACCTCGGCTCAGATAATAAATCACATGCTCTTCGAGAAGATCGTCCTCTTGAACCAAAACCGTACCGATGGTCGACTCTGCAGTGGCCAAATACAATAAGAAATATTTATTATAATTGGGAGGCTGGAGCAGAGGGGCAGACGTAAGGGTGTGTTTCAACGCTTCGAAAGAGCACTAAGAGGCTTCATCCCAACAAAAAGGAACTCACTTCTTCAGTAAACGCATGAACCCTTTAGTGATCTAGGCATAGTTTGCGATAAAACGACGAAGAAAGTTCACTTTCCCCTGTAAGCTTTGAAGCTAAGGGACTGTGCACAGGGGAGGCAACTGAACTATCACCTCAACCTTAAGAGGATCGACCATGATCCCTGTTGTCAAAACTATGAAACCTAGAAGACAAACTGACGTCATGCAAAAACTGCATTTGTTAGGATCCAAGTGAATCTGATAGTAGCGACGTCGTTCAAAGATTAGTCAAAGGTGTGTGGGATGATCAGCTCTCTTACGAGATTGTGATGCTAAATCATCGAGATAAGCCTCAACTATATGTCTAAGGTCATGGAAATAAAAAGACATGGCCCACTGATTTGGATAGGCCTTATTCAAGTCATGGAAGTCCATGCATGTGTGAATCGTACCCTGCCTTTTATTAATCGGAACGGGATTTGACACCCATTCTGTCAGCTGTACGGGGTAGATAAATCCTGCATTGAGCAGTTTCTCTACTTCAGCCTTAATAGTTGTTGCTTTCTAAGGATTCACCAGATGAAGCTTCTGTCGGACCGACTTGGCATCAAGATAAGTCATTATTTTATGTTTGGCGATCGGATCAATGCCTGGAATTTCTTCGTAAGACTAGGAAAAAACATCGCGGAATTCCTTAAATAAATATGTATAGATTTGAACCCCTTCGGGGGAGAAATCCACTCCGACGAAAACATTCTCCATGACACTAGGGGTTCTGGAGATATCAATAGGTATTGTTTCGGAAATACTTTTCATATTACCCTCGACGTAAACTGCGTTCGTAGCCAGAGGATTAACAGGACAAGACCTGTCTCTAGTCATAGTCAACATGAATTCACCTGCCTCTATTCTTCTTAACTCTAGGAGGAAATAAGATCTATGATGGAGATCATCCCAGGGTCTGTCTGGACCAATCAATGCCTCAAGAATCACCTCATTTTATGCCAATACCAAGTCTAAAGAATCAGTATTAGTGAGGGAACCTTGAGCCCAAATAGGCTCGAGAACTAGATCTAACTCATGTGCAGGAGTCGGATCGAGGACAACCAATATCATCTTGACATCGCCAAAAGGAGGTAGGTAATCGAAAGTACCCATCAAAGGTGGGCACAAACCAACCCCCACATTGACGACATCGGGTTGATGGTTATCAATCATCGGGACTATGGATGCCCACGATGAAGGGTCAGGCCGAGAGAAGGACAACTGATCAATGGTCACGATTCAGCCCTCGTGTGGGAACAACAAGAGCCAAAAAACTATGGCAACCACTGCATGCATTGCATAGGTCCAACTCCTTCCTAACAGAAGGTTGTAGTCGAGAGGCGCATCGACCACTTCAACTTCGACGCCATGGTCTTTCCTCCCAACTGCATGGGGAAAGAAGGAATGATTCCATGTGGTCTAAAATAATGACTATCGAAAGCAGTGAGCGGAGTAGGTGACAGAGACAAAATGGGTTGGTCAATGGCCTTCCAACACGCCAACAACATCACACAGGTCGAGGCGCCCTCATCAACCATCATACGGAAAATATTCTAAATAAAAGATTTTGTGGGGTGAGCCACTACTATCTAAAACGCAACGTGGTAAGGGAGATGAGGTTTCAAGTCGGTCATATCAAGCATGATTGTTCCCAGATTGCAGGTCTCAGTTCATCCCAAAGCGGACAACATAGCCTTTCTCTGCGAAGGGCAGCTCTGGAGGACTTCCAAATCAAACATCGTGCAAGAGGTTTGTGACAAATCCTCCACCACAGAGTAATTTTGGGTGGCCCTCGCGTTTGGATTATGAGAAGCTTTCTTAAACGCCCCTTTCAGGATGCATGTCATCTTTTCGCCCAATGTCTTCTTGATCTGGAGAGGAACTGTTGGGTTTGTGGCCTCTTTACCCTTTACATCATATTCTGGCATTTCATAGTCGTGCACTCTAGTCACTATGTAAGCATCACCTTTCATCATATAAACGTTTGTCGTCGAAGGGTTACTAGAAGAAGGAGGGGGTCCCTGACTTCCCCCATACGCGCTCGAAGAGGCTTGATTCATATTTTTCCCATGTGGGAATGGGTTCATTAACACAGTAGGTTGTTCTTGTGCCAATAACTTTTGGGCCTCCTCTAGCCGAGGGAACAAGTGAGTCGGATGGTCCTCCGTGCAAAGGTTACACAGATACTTCGACTTTCTCTTCTCTATGTTGCCCATGCCGACATTGTTGTTGGGTTTCTTATCCCCCTTACCCTTATTGTTTCGTTGTTTTTTCTTCCCTTCAGGATGTTGGTTGGCCTTCGGGTTCGTCGTCTACACACTGTGTACATCTGACGATTGGGTAGGGGGAGCAACTTGTTAGGATATTTAGACACTTAGGAGTTAGTTAAGATCTACTTGGTCTAATATGTCATTAGGTAAAAGTGTGTTTCTTTAGTATGCATTAGTATGCATTTGTAGTTAGGAAATCCGACGGTCACGATATGTTCCCAACATAG
>ML779389.1:815974-872596 GCA_009831015.1 Picea engelmannii
GTATGCATTTGTAGTTAGGAAATCCGACGGTCACGATATGTTCCCAACATAGAGTGATCCGACGGTTCATACTCTCCTCGATCTTAACGGCCATTGATCCGTGGCTTAACACCCGATTGGTCCATGATCTCTATTTAAAGAGCGTGGAGGGTCATTTGCCGATGATCGATTGTGAGAAACTCTATTGTAAAATCTCTCTGTAATCTTTTTCTTTGCATTAATAAACTGCTCCAAGTGGCCGCGTTGGCTGGGGCCGTGGATGTTTCCCCGTAGGGGTTTTACCACGTGAAAACATCGGTGTGTTGATCTTTGATCTGGTTATGTGAGTGGTTACTGAAGGTGTTCGTCCTCTGTTGGAATACCTGTGTTGTCGAACACAACTGAACTAAAGGTCTGGCTGGCCATTGTCTGTTGTATCGATAATTGTTGCAATTGATTTGACAACTGATCAGTGGAATTTGCTTGTGCTAAACCAACTATACCATCGGCATGTGGTTCAGACTTTTGTCTAGCCTTGTCATGGATGGATTGTGGTGCATCTAGCAAAATTTCATAGAGTAATCCAGACTGAGAGTATATCAGTTTGAGTTGTTGTGCTCTCATTATCGCCTCCTCTTCTGAAAACACTTCCGACATTGCTACGTCCTTGGATAACTGAGGAACCAAAGACCTCAAGAACCATTCCAGCAAGAAATCTGATGGGACCTGTACCTTGATCAAGCTCTTCCATCGCTGCCATTCTCATATGTGAATCGAGATATGGTCAGCTTTTGTGTGCTCAAAGTTAGCCAACAATTCAGTTTCGGCGTCATATCTCACAGGTAGTTGGAAATGGTTTAGGAAAACCATTGCCAAATCGCTAAAGTAAGAGTATCTTGAGCGATCGAGCTCAATGTACCATTTTGCAACACCCCTGATGAGAGTGCATTGAAATAGGCACAACTATACAAAATCGTCTCGCAACGAGTTTGACGAGCATCATAGGTGGAAAGTTGTCACATGGTCACCTGGGTCTTTGCCAGGCTTGCCCTCAAATTTTGGAATATTGGAGGGAAACTTAGTCGGCATGGGAGGTTAACACAAATCATGACAAATCAGGTCATTAAGCAACCTTGACAAGTCTGGTAGATGTAACATTGCCAGAAACGGTAGCTTGGGCTAGGTATTATGTACAGAAAAACAGGAGCCTGAAGTTTGACTGGCACCAGGTTTCCAAAAAAAGTTGGGCTACTAGCCAGGAATCTGGTAGACACCATGGCCTTGATCGGCGTACAGTAATTTCATTTGTTGGGACATCATCGACTGACTCTCATAATTGGAAGTCGAGGGATGGGCGAGGATCGCTCCCTGCATCGTGTTCCAAATATTCTGGAAAGGGTTGCCCCCTGCCGATCTAACGGGCATAGACACTGAGCCTTGCTAGGGGTTCCATTGACCATGGAAGGGGTTGCCCCCAATTGATATCCCTGACGAGGGAACCGATCCCTACCAAGGCTTCTAAATTCCTTGTGAGGAGAAAATTCATGTGTTTTCCCCCTGTGTAGGAATAGTACCCTGCACATGATTCTATTGTCCAAAACCAAGGTTGCACCCGGCCGAGACGGCAGCTGAAGAAAAGGCGTTATTACCAAATGCACCAAACAAATAGAATGGCATTGAACCCACCAGCGTGGTGTAATAAGACGGTCCTAGACAGCCTTCTCCAAACAAGTTGTAGTTTGTATTTGGCCCGACGGGTGGCTGGAAAGCACTGTCGAGCGAAGGGGATGGAGGAGGTATATGATCCCCACCGTAAGGGATAGCATTATAGGAGGTTGAGGTACCCCCCATAGACCCTTGCAAGGGAGCATTTGAGCTCCCTGCCCCCAGACCCATGGTCTGTAGGGTGGAGTAGGTAAGGACGAAGTTCGTATAAAAGTCAGGCATTATGTGTGAAAACAGAGGACCGGTCGCACTCTATGTGAATGGAGCAGTGGTGTCCATGGATTGCGGAATCAGACCACTACCCAAAGTAGAGGTGTTTGATACCATTGTGGTCCGGACCGACGAATGTGAGTTAGGAGGTAGAGCACCCCCTGTGGTGGCAGCCATTGAGGGAGTATGAGGACTCCCTGACGAAGTAGCAACATTTTCTTCCATAGCTGCTTGCAAGACTATCTGACGCTCATGAATTGTTACCCTTGGAGGGACAACTTGTACCAATATTGGCGTTGATAAGTTGGTGATCAAAGGATTAGGTGGCCTGAGAGCTTCTGCTCCAAGGTCAGTAACGGTGATTTCCCGTGAATTTGAGTGCTCTCCTCTCGAAGACGGCTCGAGCACAGTTTCCTATGGCCTGGTCACTTTGAATGACCCTTGATGGTCAAGTCTTCGCTGTAATGGTGGAGGTGGTGGCTCTAATGTAACCGGCGACAGGCCCTAAAGCCTTCATGACCGGAGGAGCTCTTGATCTTCCAATTTGTGAAAAGATCAACGACATTGTAAGGATTTAACTAATGTGTAAAACCAAGCACACACTAGAAAATTTCCTATGAGATAAAGCAGGCAAACCACTATTTAATCAGAAGAACAGTTACAACGGAAAACATTAGAGCAACTTACCGGTGCAAGTGCAACTCGAACACAAAAGCACCCTCCGGGTATACTCTGCAAAGTGTGGCCTGACGTCTGCCCTAGGTACCATAGTATACCCCCGCAGTCACCTGTGTAAGTCCCTAAAATAAAGGCAACTAAGTTTCCAGCTCGCAAACAGTTACCAGTTGGGTACAGTCGACAATCGGGTGGACTGTAATGAGCAGGATAACAAAGTCCAAAACCTACCGAGGGTATCGAAAGCAATTGGTCTAGAAGACAACTGAGGATCTCGAATGGATTCGAGGTCCACGAAGCTTCGTAGGCAAATGCAACCGACAGTATCCCACGACAAGTCCTCAATATGCGTTCCCCACTATACTTGGTCTAGCTTTGGAGGGGTTATCTTTGCTACCTTTCCTTACACGACCTCGTGTTTATCCCCTATGTTAGAGGGGGGTCCCGGATAAATTTCACGTTTACTGGACTTTTACTATCCCTAGCTCTGACTCCAACGTTTGTTTATAAGCCTTGAAGAGTTTCCTATCCAACCTAATTCAAGGCTCTAACCTAAACTAGTTGATTGACCCTATAAACATAAAGTCTAGTAGATTTTAATTAGTGTTCGTTTTAAATGGCTTGTTTTAACTGAAAGGGAACGACAATGAAACTAGTGATGTGTATTGGAGACGGAAGAGGAGAATAAACAAAAATACTGAAAGCAAAATTACTTCTAGTTAACAATAAAGATTTGCAACTAACTCTTTAACCAACTTTTCATAACTAACAATTTTTCAAGATCTTTAAAAGAAAACCTAAAACTAAATCTCACTCAACTACGAGCTACTTAAGTTCTAAGAGATCAGTAAAGAACTTAAAAAAATTGAACTCTTTTTTCCTTTTAAGTAAAATAACTAACCCTAACTACTTTACCAAACTAGGAACTGAAAAATCTTTTCTTTTTGGGAAAATGCTTTAAATAGGAAAAAACTTAACGTAGAACTTTTTCTCTTTTCTTTAAAGCAAATGAAAGGGAAAAAAAAAAGACAAGATGAGACCAAGATTGACCTTTGACCCACTATGGATCGCAGGGAGTCACTAAAGACACCGAATAGGCTGGTCAACAAACTCAAAGACTTGCCTAAAACCCTTCCATAAGTAAACACAAGAAAACTTCAAAAAGACAAGCAAACTAACATCTAACCCAAGTTTTGACTGTCAAACCCAGAGACACTGGACTTAGACAAGAAACCCTGAGAAGTAAAACCTCAATCAGGGAAGAGTTTGAATGTCTCTTCTTAAAAACAGTCCCTTGAACTAGGTACACTATTGATGCTTAAGAAGCCTGTGTATGTACGTGGGTTGTCTACAAAGCAAGGCGTGTATGTACACGTGCTGACCCACAGTAGGCCACGTACACCTCTGTCTTTCTTGAAAAAAGAAATAAAACAGACAAATTGACAAGGCAAGGAGTATTGGTATGTCACTAAGAGGTGACCATAACCCTTAACAGACTCAACAGACTAAAAAGAAACTCAAAAGGTACTGAAACCAATATGACACCCAAAAAATCCCCTAAAACCCTAGAGGCTTCCCCAGTATAGTCGCCAGTTCTGCTAGTGGGGAAAACCCCCCTATGGCTACACCAGGGTTTACAATGTAGGCAGATCAATAACCATTTAAAAGTCTCCTACTTCTTTAACTACCCCAAACATACCCCAAACTTATGCAAGGAAAGAAAAATGAGAAGGATCTGGTAACTGCACCTGTACTCTACGTCCGGTGTAGATCCTTTCACGCTTGATAGCTCCGTTGACTGCAAACCTCCTCCCAAGGTCGGCTTGCACTCAAAGACAGGTAAACAGAGAACTATAAGCATACATTTAATACATAAATAAGGGTTAGATGTTAGAATAAAAACATAAATCAAATGCCAACATTCCACACATCATGTTATTGGGACAGGAAAAGTACTTCTTTTATTGATAATACAATGATTACTTACAACCAAAGTCGGCTACTGCTCCTTGAACCTAGTCTAATCTCCTCTTCACCAATCTCCAAGTGCACCTCCGCGTATCTTTCTCCTCTCAACCTTCTTCTTGGGAAGTGGATTGGGTTTTGATAGAGGAAAAGGGAAGCAATGAGGGATTCTGAGGGAATTATCTCAACAAGGCTGCAAATGCTTGGGGCAAGGAGGGGATGTGAAAGGGGCAGAGTTTCATTGTTCTTATACTTAGATGTGGAATGAGACCCCAACACCTCCTTTAATATGGGAAAAGGATGGTTATTCGGTTGGGTTACGGGCTATAGGCTGTGAATTAGTTGGGAAACCACCCAATAGCCCATAATCTCAACGAATTCCTTGCAACTTTTTAATTTTTGCAACTTTTGCAAGTATATGTGGGTTGTAGTGGTGCAGCAAGCATATGTACGTGGGTTGTAGTGGTGCAAAAAGCGTGTGTACGCAAGCATTATTAGTGCAGGGCACGTACATATTCAAAAAATGAGTTTTTAAGAAGAGAAACTCAGTGATGGCTTGGAAAAAATAGCAAGTAAGAGGGCCAAGTGCCAGGTATGCATGTATGGAGAAATTTAGGGTTATAACAAGTATGCCCTTATTTCTTGCAATGCTTGCAAGAGAGATTCTCTTCCTTCCTTGTTGTTGAATTTTCTTTCTTTCCATTCCTCTTTCTTTGGTCCTCTTTCCTTGAAGACGATTCCCCTGATACACCAACTCTTGTTTTCCCTGCATCAATGCATATTTCTTCAACATAAACCTCATCAATATTAGTAGGTCCAAACATAAATACAGTGTTACAAATATGTGGAGGTAAACCTCCTATATACTTCATAAGAGTTTCTTGTGTATGTAATGGAATATTTAACATTAATGCCATCTTATGAAATTCATATGTGTATTCTTGCATCGTTTGTCCTTTTCTTAGTTTAAGACTTTGCCATTCAATTAAATCCTTCTCCTTATAACCCAAAGGATAAAATTGATTTCTAAGTGCAAAAAAAAAATCTTGCCATGATGGAAATACATTACCAACTTGTTGATTACCATGTTGCAACTTACTCTGCCACCACATGAGTGTTGTGCCTGTCAGATGAAGCAATGCCAATTTGATTTGGGTTGCCTCATCTTTGATTTGTTTCACACTATAATAAACTTCCATCTGTCTAACCTAGTTATCAAGCCTCTCAGCATTGACTTCACCATCATACATGGGCAATTCAAATTTCACATCGAGCTTGACTAAAGGCATATCATGCTTATGTTTATGGGAATGTTTTCTTGCGGTAGAAGTTTCACTTGTACTTGAAGAAGAAGAATACGATGGATATGAAGGAGGTGAAGGAGGAGGTTTAGGAGGATCCTCTCCTTCTTCACTTTTGTCTTGTTTGGAAGATTCCCCTTGGAAAGGCCTCTTCCATTCCAAGTAATCCTCATATAAGACCTTTACCGTCTCAGACATGGTGAATAAAGTCTTTTGCAACTCTATCTTGTTCTGAGACATTCCTTCTTCTAATGCCATCTCCTCACTTTGAGAAGTCCTCTTTCTTGATCCAATCTCTGGATCCCCTTCTACAAGCTTGCCTTCACCACGACTTTGTTGTTCCCTAGTAATCATCCAAACTCAAACAGCCAACTGTCAACCTGCTCTGATACCACTTGATCCGAAAATTATCTTTAAAGACTTGGTTGAGTTTTAAGCATGTGTTCAACTACCATTTAGGAATTAAGGAAAGAAGAGGAACTTAATGAGAGATTATTGCAGCCATCATGAATAAATGCAGATTTGAATATAAGCATAAATAACAACAAACCATAACAGCAAGGTTGTTAACGGAGTTTGACAAGATTGCCTACGTCTGTGGGCCTTTGTCTCAGTGGAGAAGGCTTTTTTATTTCTCTTCAATGCTTAAAAAGTACATCAGAAATGTATCAAAAGGATTACAAACTAGTTTGGTTGTGTTCTTCTTGACCTCAATAATCCAACACAACTAGCAACACTAAAAAAGGTTGAGCGTAGCTTCTGGAAATGGCCTCCAAAGTTTGCTTCTTCAATGGCTTCCCTGCATAAAAATGGCTTCAAGCTTCACAAACTCATCATAATTATACTAATATGAACCTCCTGGTCTGTCAAAAACCTTTGATTTATATAGGATTTGAGTTGTTGATCCTATCCCAACTTCCTCCCAAGATCTGTCCTCAAAAAGGGCTCCAGATCCTCAGTTTTGGGAAAAAATCTCCCTAAATCAGCATAAAAAACCAATAAAATCTTATTATAAAGTTTGAAAACCCAAATTTGGCAAATATTTGGGCGCATCCCCTTTCTCCCGGACCCTTGGTCATATGGGCACTGCCATATGGCTGAGGGCTAGGCACTGGCCCTAGTCATCCAATCAAGCCCCAAAACACTCAGTCGTATGTGGCCATGTGCCCTGGCCTTAACTCTCCACGCACCCAAAATGCTGGTGTTGACTCCTGGTCCGTAGCTCTGGTCGCTTGGGGCAACACGTGGCCTCATGTTGGCCCCCTCCGACTGGGGCTTAGCCCTAAACCCTTGCCAACTGCAACTTAAATGCATATATCGCCATATGGCTTAACAAGTCACAATGGAGCCCGTATGGTGCACCCCCTTTCGTGAAGATGTGGCTCGTCCGGAGGTTATGGGTTCGAAACCTTCGAAGGCGGAACAAATTTTTTGACCCAGCCAATATTGGAAAAATATGGGGTGCCACATGGTGCCCTCTGATTGGGTCATGTCTCACCATGTGGTTGGCCCATACGATCTAGTCACCACACAGTCAACAACCCAGTGAGCATGCACAGTCAGCTGCCACATCACATGCCACGTCATTTCCATATAGCCATGTGTCGTGCCACATCCGTACTGCCAAGTCACCTACCGAGTCAGTTGCCATGTCAAAATCCATACTACCCAGTCACCCTGCCACATCAACATTCGTATTGCTACGTGTCAGTCTGTCATTAGGCCACGTCAGTGTCCGTACAATGCTACGTGTCAGTGTTTTATTGGTCCACATAAGCCCCTGGAAATGCCAAAAATGAGTGACACATGTCACCTCCTCATGCTACCACGTGTCCCTACTGACATAATCATGATGTCATGCTAATGTCACATGTCGTACTGTTGACATTAGCAATACGACCTGTTGACTTTGACTAGTTGACTTTTTTGCATGTTTGGGAAATCGATCAGAATGTGATATATTTCGCATACGGTGTCCATTTTCAGAAAAAAAAAAATATATATATATATATATATATATGGTCGGAATCGGCGCGACGAGCCCAACGAAATGGTGCTAGTTTCATCTGATTCCGAGAACTTTGATTTTTAGGCCTTCTTGGATCCATTTTTGGATCACATTAGAGGAGACTGGTACCTACGATTTAAAAATAAATAAATTGTTTTGATCATGTTAAGACCCTCTTAGCCCGCACAAACAAAGAACGTTTTAATTCCAGGCATATGTTGACTTTGATAATTTAAAAAATATTAAAAATTCCAAAAAATACAGGGCACAAGAACAACGAGTTCTCTACAAGTATACAAGTTTTTGGAACGAAATTCCATCATTAAGATACTCAACACCTGCACGAACAAAAACATATACCTTATATTTTGTTTGAAAAATAAGATACCATTGTTATAAGAAATCAAATTTGACCTGGTTATTCACAATGTCTATGAATACAAATTGTATATTCAGAAAGCTAATTCAATTTCCTACATTTCATCTTCTTACACCATATTCAAATTCATTGTAAAAGTACCTTGAATAATCCCTCCAAGTTAAGAAAATGTTCTTTTTCCAAGTATGTATTGCCACTAACACGTCATGAGAGAACATCATTAGCTTGCACTCACCCAGGTAGAATAATATATTTCCATGTAATAAAGGTTGACATCAGTTAAAAAGGCCTATTTAATAAATGTGAACAAGTCAATGTAAGAAGATCTAATAGAAGCTTTTGCTTCTAGAAGAATCTTCCTCTAGAATGATCTTTAGAAGATAGCATTAGTATAAATAAGAGTAGGAGGCATGAGAAGTCTTTGTCTCAATGAGAATTATCGTAATAGATTTTAGCTCTACTAGAGGTTGCCCCCTCTAAGAGACAAGTGAATATTTTTCCTATCAATAAAGGTATTATTTTGGTGTTGTGGTTCCTTATATTTTGTTGTTCCACTGTTATTCTCTGCAATATTTATGTTTTCTTCTATTATAATAGTTTTGGTACCTAACAAGTGGTATTAGAGCACTTTCCTTGGCATGAATTGTGGGTTAATGTTTTCCAGGGTAGAGACGTGTTTCGACATCTTAAAATTGCAGCATACACGCAGGAAATACAATAAGTTTTTAAGCTCACATTGTTGGACACCCTTGTAACCCTTGTTGGTACCCCTTCAAGTGGTAGCACATATTAGACAACACCTGTATACGAAATGGCCTAGGTATCTTGAAACCCACTATACATCAATCGATCGGTCTCATGACTGTTATAGTGCCACTGAGAACATCATTGGGGAAGATACTCTCTAGTACCTGGGTAATTGGGTAGTATGACTAAGGGTACAGTCTAGCCTCTTTAGTTGGTGCCCTGAGATATTAGGTCGAGTACTATTTTCCGACCCCACATGTATATCAAAGAGCTATAGTGCAGGGTAAACCCTTGTCTGTAGGAACCCTGAAAAACCCTAACCCTTGGGACAAAAATAGAACCTTGCCTCCTGCATTCTAGTTGTGAAATTACTACGCATATTTTTCTGCTAAGAATTTGAGCATTTCGACATTGCAGTATTATTTAGATAGAAGTATAACTCTGCATGAGTAGAACAAAATTGGGGCATGCCCACACCATTATTTGAGACCTATCCCATTTGACTCCTCTTTTTGTCCTGATTGTAGTGATACCTATCACTTTTAAGCCTTTTTTCCTGTGGTCTTGACCCCCCTTCCCAACACCCTTATTTGGGACCTATCCCATTGGAATCCTCTTTTCGCACTAATCACAGTGGTATCTATCACTTGTAAGCCCTTTTTTCCATGGACCCACTCGCCCCTTTCAGAAACCCTTTTTTACCACCTCTTCCTAT
The DNA here is from genome assembly GCA_009831015.1 of Picea engelmannii. Classification (NCBI taxonomy): domain Eukaryota; kingdom Viridiplantae; phylum Streptophyta; class Pinopsida; order Pinales; family Pinaceae; genus Picea; species Picea engelmannii. The sequence continues at coordinate 825,679 of ML779389.1, forward strand.
GTTTCCCCTTCACCATGGCCAACACCTGCAACCAAGACCTTGAAAACCGCATCAATACCCACATAGATGCCAAAATGGACTACATGAAAGAGGAACTAAAGAAGGACATCAATTCCCACCTTGCCAGCCAACTTGCATCCCATCTTGATTCTCTGGTTGACTCCTTTTTTTCCAAGGTCCTAGAAAAAATTTCATTTCCTAGAGTCCATACCTCCTCTAAACCTTCTAACCTATAAGGTATGACTTCCTCCAATTCCCATCCTTTTCATTCCAACCCCTTTCATCATGATATTTGTCTTCCATGAGTGGAGGTGAGAAAATTTGATGGTTCGGATCCCATTGGTTGGGTCATTCAAATGGAACATTACTTCTCCTTGGATAGCATCACTAATGACTTGCCCAAACTTCGTTGCAATGTCCTCTATCTGGATCCTAAACATTTGCAATGATGGCAATGGCATAGAAAATCCTACCAAGGATATGTTTCTTGGACACAATTTGTGGCCAAACTTTATGAACGCTTTGACACCGACACACACTCCCTAGGCCATTTGACCAAATTGAAATAGTCTGGTACTGTGGAAGAATTTATCGTCGCATTTGAGCAATTCGATTTCAGAATAGAGGGCATGTCTGACACTTTTTTTCAAGAATGCTTTATCAGTGGCCTCAAGAATGAAATCTGAGCCCAGGTCCTCATGACTCATCCCGAGACTTGGTTGGAAGCTACTCAACGTGCCAAGGAAGCACAACAAGTTGTTTTTTTCCTGGCACCGCAAACCCTTTTTTCTTCCTCTCCCTCACCCTCCCATTCCTGCCCCTCATCCTACCCCTCTCAACATCCATAAATTAACTCCGGTAGAAATGGTTGAATGCCAAATCAAGGGTCTTTTCTATAATTGTGATGAAAAATATTTTTGGGGGCACAAATGTATGGAACATAAGTATTTTATGGCCATATCTATAGATGTTTATGACAAAGAGGTAGAGGCTCATCCTATGTCAGAGCTACTTGAGCCAATTGATCTCACCCCACCATCTGATCCACCAGAAGTTGAACCAGTCATTTCATTGACTGCCCTCGTTGGCTTCTATGCTCCTCAAACCCTCAAGCTAATTGGATACATTAAAAATCAGAAGGTCATCATCCTAATTGACAGTGGCAGCACCCATAATTTTATTCAGCATCCCATTGCTCAAGAAACCAATTGTTATATATGTGTCGTCAACAATTTTCCAATCATGATTGCTAATGGTAGTTCCATGAAATGTGGGGAGTGTTGTGAAAATGTGTGTCTCCAAATTGGTCAGTACAACCTGAAATCTCATATGTTTATTATCGACATGGGTAGTCGTGACATTGTGCTAGGTGTAGACTGGTTATGCACTCTCGCTCCCATCCTCGTGGATTTTAATGAATTAACCATGAAATTCCAACAATAAGGCCAACATTATAAGTTCCAAGACATCACAACAGGCTCCCCTGAGATCATTAGTTCCCATCGAATGCAAATGCTCCTAAAAAAAGGTCATTAGGGCATTATTTCCCAACTCCATGCCATTCAAGTAGTTGAAACACCCTCTGTGCATCCTGACCTCCAATCTATCCTCTTCAAACACCAAATTGTTTTTTCCACTCCTCATGGACTTCCCCCTTCTCGTGGTGTTCATGATCATTCCATTCCTCTAGTTTTGGGAAATCTTCCTCCCAATGTTCTGCCTTATCGTCATCCCTTTTCCCAAAAGAATGAAATTGAGAAAATTGTTCAAGAATTACTTGACGCGGGTGTCATTCGTACTAGCACCATCCCCCATTCTTCTCATGTGACTGCAATCCTCAAGAAAGAAGGCACATGGTACATGTGTCTAGACTTTTGTGCCCTCCACAAACTCACCATCGAAGACAAGTTTCTTGTTCCTACCATTGATGATATATTGGATGAATTGAGTGGTGATCAATACTTTACTAAACTTGATCTCCATTATGGCTACCACCAGATACATATGAAAGAGGAAGACATTCCTAAGGCTGCATTTCGAACTCATGAGGGTCACTATGAGTTCTTGGTTATGCCCTTTGGCCTGTGTAATGCCCCATCAACTTTCTAAAGTTTCATGAATAATGTTTTTCGTCCTTTTCTCCATCATTTTATCTTAGTTTCTTTGATGATATTCTCATCTATAGTAAAACATGGACATCCCATCTTGCCCATGTGGATAAAGTTCTCCATCTACTTTTTTAGCACCAATTTTTCCTCAAACAATCTAAATGTGCCTTTGGAACCTCGGAAGTGGAGTACTTGGGCCATATTGTCAGCAAGGGTGGTGTAAGGGTGGATCCTAAGAAAATTGAAGCTATGTAGGATTGGCCTTGCCCCTAAAATATCAAGATCTTGCATGGTTTTCTAGGTTTAACGGGCTATTATTTCAAGTTTGTTCATAATTATGGGAAAATTGCAGCAGCTCTCACTGCTCTCCTTAAAAAGAATGCTTTCAATTGGACTCTAGAAATTGATCAATCCTTCCATGCTTTGAAAGAGGCTATGTTCACAACTCTTGTACTGGCCCTTCTCATCTTCAAGGAGACTTTTTTCCTAGAATGTGATGCTTCCGGGAAAGGAATTGGAGCAGTCCTCATGCAAGAAGGACAACCTTTGGCCTTCACTAACAAACAAATTTCAGAGCGACATTTGGGCCAATCCATCTATGGAAAGGAAATGTTGGTTATTTTGGATGCCATGGATATTTGGCATCCTTATCTATTGAGGAAATGCTTCCAATTTAAAACATATCATCAGATCTTCAAGCATTTTTTGGAACAACGAATTTCATCCCCAAAGCAACAAAAATGGGTGACCAAGCTATTTGGATATGATTATGAGATCATTTACAAGAAGGGAAAAGAAAATGTGGTTGTTGACACTCTTTCTAAGAAGTATGAAGATGAAGGGTTCATCTTTTCTCTCTCCTTCCTTGTACTAAATTGGCTCCAAGCTATTTGCTAGGAATGGTAGCGAGACCCCAAAAATTCTTGCTTGATCCAAAAATTGCAAGACAATTCTCCAGTTTCTCCAGGGTACTCTTGGCACAATGATGAGATTCGCTACAAAGGCCATATGTATTTAAGAAAACAGACACAACTTAACTCTACGGTGCTTTCAGAGCTTCATGCTTCCCCCAGAGCTGGGAATTTAGGGTTTTCTTTTTTCTAGGATGATATGAAATAGGACGTCTGCACCTTTGTGGATGAATACGATTTATTTCAATGCAAAAAGGGAGAAATATTCAAGGCCCTAGGCATGCTACAACTACTCTCGATTCCACAGACTATTTGCCAGGATATTTCTATGGATTTCATTGTCAACTTACCTAAATCAGGAAATAAGTCAGTCATCATGGTTGTAGTTGATCATCTTTCCAAATATGCTCATTTATGTGCTCTTCAACACCTATTCACCACATCGACAGTGACTCAAATTTTCATGGACAATATCTTCAAGCTTCACGTTATGCCTCATTCTATTGTCTCTGACCGAGATCCAACTTTCACCAGCAATTTTTGGAAAGAATTGTTCAGGCTTTGGGGAACTCAATTGCATCTCAGCACCACCTATCATCCCTATATTGATGGCCAAACTAAAGTTTTCAACAAGTGTTTGGAAACATATTTGAGGTATTTTGCATCTAACAGACAAAATAAGTGGGCTCAGTGGTTACCCCTAGCTGAATGGTGGTACAACACATCTTACCATACAACTACTCACATGACTCCTTTTGAAGTAGTATATGGACAAAAGACATTGTTGGTTCTATCATACACACCAGGTGTCTTGAAGGTTCATGAGGTTGACAAAAGTCATACATTCCTTGAGGCCATTCTTTGTACCTTCAAAGAAAATTTGGCCATGGCTCAAAATCGCATGAAGTAACAAGTAGATCGAGGTCGTTCTGAATACAAATTTGTTGAAGGGGACCACGTGTTTCTTCATCTGCAACTTATAAGGAGACTTCACTCAAAGATGACCATTGTTAGAAACTTTCTCCCAAATTTTGTAGTCCTTATACAATTCTCAAGCGAGTGGGGCAGGTGGCCTACCAGTTAGCTTTTCCCAGTCATTCTAAGCTCCATCTTGTTTTTCATGTCTCATGCTTAAAGAAGGTGATTGGAACTAAGTGCCAAACTCAAACCAGTCTCCCTAAGTTGGATGAAGAAGGTTCGATTTAGTTGTATCCATAAGCAGTCTTGGACCAACGTGAGCTTCGTCTTCGTTAGCACATCGTCAAGGAAGTGTTAGTGTAGTGGAAAGATACAACTCCAGTAGATACCACCTGGGAGTCGACCACCATTCTACAACAGTTTTATCATCTCAAGCCTTGAGGACAAGGCTATTCTTCAAAGGGGAGGGCATGTTAGGGACCTAATCTCCCTAACTCCTCACAAAGGTAGAATAATATATTTCTTTGTAAGAAAGGTTGACATTAGTTAATAAGGCCTATTTAATAAATGTGAACAAGTCAATGTAAGAATACCTAATAGAAGTTTTCGTTTCTAGAGGGATCTTCCTATAGAATGATCTTTAGAAGATATAATTAGTATAAATAAGAGTAGGGGGCATGGGAATTCTTTGTCTTGAGAATTATTGTAATAGAGCTATGATCTGTTGGAGGTTTACCCCTCGAAGATGCAAGTGAACATTGTTTCCTATCAATAAAGGTATTATTTTGGTGTTGTGGTTCCTTATATTTTGTTTTTTTGTTATTATTCTCTACAATATTTATGTTTTATACTATTATAATAAATCTAGTACCTAACAATCCCTCTCCTAGATAATGTGTTGAATTCAATAGAAAGAGATCCATTGAAGGATGACTTAATGTATCCCCCATCAATTGACATGAAAAAATCACTAAGATATTATGTGAAGAGATAGAATCACCAAGTACAACTGACACAAGGATGGTTGACAGAGAAGGTCAAAAAAAAAAGAGATGGTCGACTTAGGTTTAAACTTCCCTTGAGCATATAGCATGACATGATGATAACTTGGTAGCAAGGGAATAGAGTTGGACTAATATAGTGCAACAATGCAAGATACATTGAAGCACTCTCCATGACAGCTAGAAGAGTAACCAGCAGGAGGAGTATATGTGACTCATAGTACTGGTACGGATCCTAGGCAAGTGATTACCAAATTGTAAGATGAGGAATCAAACATGTGCCATGCTCAAGTGTGGCTCGATTGATGTTATCGTTTCGTAAATAGATCAATGGTTAAAAACCCCCACTCTTTTTTTTGTTGTTTCTCTAGTCTCTCCTTCATGGTTTAATGAGCGCAAAAGAGAGATAAAAGTATGCTCAATAGTGTCTTTTTTCGTTCAATTTTAACGAGCCCAAAAAAGAGTTAAAAGTATACTTGTTAAGTGTCTTTTTCGTATCATTTTACGAGTCTGAAAAAAGGAGGTAAACGTTTACTTTGAAGGTGTCTTTTTCATGTATTTTACGAGTCTGAAATAGAGTTAAAATTTTACTCGAAAGGTGTTTTTTTCATGGTTTAGCGAGCATGAAAAAGATTTAAAAGTGAGCTCATCTGGTGCCTTTTTCATGGTTTAATGAACACAAAAAAGGGTTAAAATTTATCTCTTCGGGGATGAATGAGTGGCTTAACAACATGCTTCTATGTTCCAAGTGTATGGAACTTACCTAGGAAATATGAATGGAAATGGCTATTGCCAAGTGAGGTCCACTCATAGCAGTGACTCTCTCCATGGGTAGATGGGTGCAAAACAGAGGCCAAATAATGCAAGAGGCCTATGGTCAAGGGATACTGTAATAGTGGTAAGTGGTATCTGAGCAAACAACAACATATGTAGCGATGTGTATGACGTGGGAAAAAAATGCATAAGCAACATACAAATTCGGTAACCCCCTTGAGATATGGCCAGAATATAGATGAAGAGAGGAGAATGAGTCTCGACATCAAGTCATGGCGGGTCTACCGGAGGGTTCACGGGCCTACAAGAAATCATAGCATCGACATTGAATCAAAATCACAACATGGGAATCAAATGGAAATTAGGTGCTAACTAGGGCACCCATGGGAGGTAGGCATTATCGTACAAGTTACGACATGCAAAAATGGGGTGGAAAATGTTGCAACTTGACTAGATCGAACCTAATGCATTGTGATGACAAATGGATGGTTAATAATGCAATATGATATTGCAAGGAAAAACCTATCCCTATATGCCATATCAGGGAACACGTACCTCAAGTTTAGTGGAAGTCGCCATCTTTGTAAAAAAGTCCTTGTAATCCTATCAACACATGTAAACTAGATTATGGGCTCAAAACGTGTTGTGAAATCTCAAAAAATAAAATATTTTTGGATTTTTTGGATATGATATATAAAAAACAAAAGAACTCACACCACACATCTATATACAAGGCACTATGCATCTGACAATTTATGCAAAGTAGATCCCATTGTTGGCTCAGGCTAAGGATCTTGAATGTCATCAATTAATTCATGGGCCATTGTGTGCATCATGTGACTCACCATGCTAGGGTCACACCACATAGTAATTGATTTTTGTTGCCGAAGATACTCATGTTGAGTAGTTTCGTGAGTTAGGATAGCTCCTTGATGATGCCCATCAAGACATGAACTAGGTACGAAATGAAAATCTTTGAACGAACTTCATGCAAATCCCATATCAAAATTCATCATGCTAACTCTCATCGGTTCCAAATCAAGACAACATGGTCGATGCATCATCTCATGCTTGGGCTCAAATATGGAAGCCATGACATCCAAGATGGTCTTATCTGAAGGGAACTCAGTCCATATGAAATCATGTGAACTTAGAGAATTAACAACCCGTGTGGGAAAAGTAGGTTGATCACACTCCATATGAGGATGGAGGTGTTGAACAATGTTAGTGGATGTTGATGAGAATGTCAGGGAGGCAATATCAACCATAGTGAGCAACATACTAACTCCATGATATTCAACGTCTTCAGAATGAGGAACCACCCAAGGATTGAAAGACTCAAGTGATCCACTGGTAAACATATAAATCATATGGATAGGAGCATTTTTTGCAGGAGGATATGGTGGGGGAAGGGGGAAAGTGCAAATCAATGAAGAGTCTTTGATCATCCCCGCACCAATACTCATGTAAGCACTCTAGGAATCACAAACAAAGGGTACATTCAAGCCTGCACTGGATCCGAGGTTTGGGGTACAGAACGCTAGTTGATCGATAGTGATGATTTCCCCTTGGTGAGGGAAATGTAAGACCTGGAAGACTTATGAGACAACTACAGTCATATTGTAGAACCAATTATGTTTGAATAGTGTATTATACTCAAGAGGTGTGTTGACTACCTATACAACAATGAAGACGGTCTTACCACCTAGCTCAATGGGAAATGCAATGATAATCCCATAAGGATGGAACATATGTTCATCGAAGGATTTCAATATGGTTGCATATGTATTGATCTTTGGAAAGCCAATGGATTTCCAAGATGACATGGAAATGATACAATTAAAGGATCTATCATCAACAACGATGTGAAGGATGTTCTTCCCTAGTACTCTCACTTTGATTTGAAAAGCAATTTGGTGGGAAATTTATGATGAATCTGATGTGAATCAAAGGTAATCAAGCTCGACTCTAAGGGATCAACCCCACCTATGACAGACAACAAATATTTTTTTTGTCCTAGGAAACTTTGGAGAACTTTGAGGGAAGGCATGGCACATGGTGCCTAGGCCAAGTCTTCCACAATATTGTAGTTGTGGGCGGCATGTGTGTTTGGATTATGTGTCATACGTCGAATAATTCCCTTCGGGGGGGAAAGCAATGTGTCCAAGGATGGCTTCTCAATCTGGAGAGGACCACTAGGCTGGGAAGAGGAAGTAGACTCATGTGTGGGAGGAGTAGTTTCAGGATTGTCATAGTTATGTGCTCGAGTCTAGTCAAACATGAAAAATGTAGCATTTGAGGATGACCCCTCATACTAAGGGGTACCTTCCATGCCCCCTTGCAGAGGGACGTGATTTTTTGCAACCATTTGCTAAGGTTGGGGGGGAAGGATGAGTTAAGACAAAAGATTGTTGGGGTGCCTTCTGATGTGCCAAATATCGATGGATCTCATACTTCCTAGGGAAATGGCAAGTAGGATGGTCCTCCGCACAAATCATGCAGGGGAACCGACTCTAGTTGATAATGTACTATTTTTAAGAAACTCAGTTTATTAAACTCACTTTAAAAATAACACATTTCAAGAAGCTTAGTTTATTAAATAACTTTTATTACATATCCATCTCATATCGATCTTGAACTTCATCCAATTGAATATCTACACCATCAAGATCAAAAGTTGTATCCAACCCCCCATAGTTATTGAAAGCATTGTCCATAACCACATGTAATGTGTCTAACACTAAGTCATCATCATCAACATGATGCATAGGATGTAAGCCAATGATTGGATGGTCAAGTTCATGGACCTATTAGTCTGACACTTCTTCCTACTATCCAACATCTTCTTCATCTTCTTCAAGAACATCGTCTTCTAGCACATACTTTACATGCCTTCCTCTTGGATCAAATTTGACAACAAATGACCAACCTACTTTACCTGACACCTGTGAATAAAAGATATGCACACATTGACTTGGAAAGACATATGTATCTATACCTAGTAGTATCATCATGGAAAAATTATTATCATGATCAATAACAATCCTTTCATCACCTTGTAGCAAAAGTATATAACACTTAACCTTAAAGAGAACTACTTTGAAGGATTTCAAGCAATGTTATCAGAATTTGACTTGTTTTGGAAAAACTAGACAATCCAACTGGTTCTGGGGCTGTACTGGTCTAGTTGAATGCTTCAAACCAATAATGACCAATTTCATACCTTAACTGGCCATAAATTCCAAAATCAAACGATTCTATACAGAACCATGTAGTTGACAATGGGGACCACTTAAACTTGGTTTTTTTAATCAATAAATTTTAAAAAAGGTGAAACATTAAACCTAACCCTAGACTCCCCTAATTTTATTTAAAAAGGTCATTGCCCTATATTTCAATCGCACAATTCATTCAAGCAATTTGGAATTTTTGAACCGAGTTTCTTGGGTTGATTTAGAGAGCTAATTGAAGGACTAATTTAAAGAATTTGAAGGGTTGATTTGGAGACTTTTTGAGCTGAATTTATGTTGAGGGAGTTTGGTTTCCAATGCTCAATATTAGGGATTAAACCCAAAGAAGAGGTCCAATTAGACTCTTCCCTATTTGGAATGGAACAATCCTCTAGGTTAATGGTCCAACAACAATTCTATGGGCTTTATGAGTTGGTTCAAAAATTTGTTTCCATTATTTTTATGTCTTTTATGATTTATATAGTTAATGAAAGAAATAAAACTAATCAAAAGAGTTTGTAGAAATTTGTTACTAAGGATAACCTCTAGGAACAATAAATGAAACTATTTGGAACTTTTAATCCTATAAGAAATATTTCTACTAATAACTTATTACCGCAAGATAATATTAAAGAAACATAAATTGTTTTAGAAGGAGATGAAAATTGTCATATTAGAACTGATGGGACCTTGGAATGATATAATTTTTGCCTATATATTTAACAATTTTGATGATCTTTTGTCTCGAATAAGGCTCCTTTTTATCTTCACAGTCTCACTTTCCACTTACCCTAGCTACCATTCCAAAAAGGTATATTTGGATTGTGTTTTCAACTTTTTCTTGTTTATACTATGAATTTTAGAGTTGGCATATAGGATTTAATTAAAATAAGAACAAGTATTGCTAACAATAAACCTCTAGCATGGTTAAACAAACCACATATTATGTCATTGCAAAAGGATCCAACAAATCGATTTAGTGATTATTCATATCAATTACAAGAGGATCGATGATGAAATTACCAAAGGGTTGAGCAAAATATATCAGCTAGGCACACAAGTGAATAGAGCATGTGCCAGGGGAGCGAATCAAGTAATGTTTTGAATAATTTGGGTCGCATTCATTCACTACGAAGCATCCATACCATGAAAATCCTTGGTTGTTACCATTTTGGCATCCAAACATGTGAATTCCATCTAGAACCATATTATATCTAATGTTTGTAATGAACAATTGGTTATTTTATCCATAGCTTTAGGATTTTATAAATGTTTTAGTTTTAAAGTTGTTATGAACATATTCAAGTATGTAGCTATATATACATAACATTGCTCTCATGTGGGCTTAATGGTTAAGAACATGTAAGAGGTCACGAGTTCAAATCCAGAGGAGGGTAGGGTATGTATACCTCCGTAGACTTTACCAATCAAATCGTTGTGCGGAGGGGGTCCCTTGTCCCACAAACAAGGGGATATCATACACCAATTTGGTGTCTGTCTTAGCCGTGACCTTAAAATTAGATTTTATATATATATATATATATATATATATATATATATATATATATATATATATATATATATATATATATATTCCCTTGTTTCTATGAGTTATTGTTAAAGAGTGTTGTAGTTGAGAGTTGTATTGTTCGCTGAGACTTTTTTGGAGTTGGACCCACTTCAAGAGGTACAAATCCAAGTTTGTTTGTTGTAGATAACTTTGTCCATATTATTTTATTTCAAGTTAACTGTAATACTCCATTTATACTCTGCCTATTTTTGTTTATAAACATCTTCTTCACACATGCCTGTTTTGATTGCTACCATTTTGGTTTTACGATATTATATGTGTGCATTTAAAAGGAATTGTTTTCAGGTTTGATGAAACGATTGTAGAATTGTGTTTCACAAGCAAATCATATGAGGGAACAAGTTGTATCCCATTGTAAAGAATAGCCACTAGTCAAACCAAATACAATCAGAGTAGTTATTTTTAATTTCAATTTTCATTTCTATAACTTGGTTTTCTTTTGAATAGGATAAGTTGTCTTTTTTATTATGCATGTTATAAGAAACCAATCAATATTCAGATTCTTAGTTCTATGTATGTAGCAATGGTATTTCATAAGTTCAAAACGACCCCAAGATTGATAATTAAATGAATCCATAAGTTGTCTTTTAAGAGGCATATTTTGGAGCTGTCATTTTTGGCACTGTTGTCGAGGAAACACTAAAAGAGTTAGTGATCTCTAGTTTATATTGATTTATGAACCATGTAGCATTAATTTTAAATTCTCATAGTAATGAATGCAGGGGAGTAGAGACAATAAGACACAAAGATGAATTCACTATAGAATTCCTATGGTATAAAATCCTATCACATTCATTATAATATTTTGTAGTGAGTCTCTATTCCACTAAATTCAAAAGCATGATAGTTTAGGATGCATGCATAGGGAAAGAGATTCAAGAGGATATTTTTGTGGTATAGTAAGAGCCACCCATGCAGCTAACACCCTGGTAAGAAGAGGAGGAAGAAGAGGAAGTACTTCCATAAGTAAACAAAAACCTCCTAGCGAGGAGGTAACATCCAATCTCAAAGAAAACTCCACAACTTATGCTGGCCTAAATCCTCTTGAAATCCCCAGTCATAAAATGTGAATATTTTATTTCATCTACCTCAGAAGAATTTGTAGCCTTTGGAGGACCTATGAAATATTGGAAAAATACCTTATATCTCATGGTTGAAAAGGAAGGAGAAGGATCTGTTCCACATAATCCTATCACATTTGAATTTCTCATTTGGGATACAGAGGGTACAACCCAAATGAAAAACATCCCACCTACTACTCTAGCCCATTTCCACGGGCTAAGTAGTGAAGATCTAGACACATTTCTTTTTGACTTTGATGTCTTGTGTCATAGTTATGACTATTCATCTAATTCCCATAAACTAAAATTATTTCTAGCTACCCTAAAAGATTCAACTTTACATTGGTTCATGGGGTTGGGTGGAAATTCTATACAAAATTGGGAAGGCATGAGACAATCATTCCTTGAAAAATATCAATATTATTGCCAAGCGAGGGATTTATGAGGAGAAATATTGAAGATGGTTGAAAAGGAAGAAGAAATTATAAAAGACTATGTCGAAAGATTCCAATATAATCTTAGATGATCCAATCAACATCAATTAGACCCAAACCAACTACAAGCACTTTTTCTTAAAGGTATCCAAGATGAGTGTTTAGATGTCTTAAATTTGACGGGGTCTGGAGATGTTTTTCAACTGCCATATAATGTCATTTGTGAGTTGTGCAAACGATATTCAAGAGGTAATAATAAACAAGGAAGGGGGTCTCAAGAAAGCCTTTCAAGGATTAGTAAATCCTTAGGGGGCGCAGTTACTCGAGTTGAAATTGAGAATTTGTTAGATAATTGTAAAACTAACATCCTTAGTTCTCTAAGTTCCCAACTAGATACCGTGAAAATCAAGAAGAATCAAGATGAAGAAGCCTTACCCTTGGCTATATTTTTTCCAAAATGGCGCAAAAAACATCCCTTGCATGAGTGTCTCTTAAATAATATAGAAACCTATGTTATATGTGAGCAGAACCATGATACAAGTAATTGTGCTTCATTTCCTGGAATAAAAGAAGTTTATCAAGGAGCAAGTGAAGGAGTTGACTAGCTTTGTATCATAAACCAAAAGAGACCTTGGCCAAGTCATCCACAAGGTACAAATCCAAATCCTTCTTAATTATATAAAGCTCTTTGGGTGAATAAAAAACACTTGTAAAACCCCTTTTCCACTTGGTATCCATCAACGTTACAACCAAAATCTACTTTGACCAAACCAAAATCATAGCCTCTACACCCCATTACTCCACCAAGTTCATTCAAGAAGCTCTTGAAATAGAAAAGCATCCTAACAATTTTAATCGCAAAGACGGCTACAAACTGAGCCAATCCTAGAAGCCCACTATTCACAACTTGAACAATTATCCCCTCCCCCCTCGTAATTTCCATCCCCTCCCCCCTTTTCTCCCTCACCTTCATTGACTTTCTCATTTTCTTTATAAACCCTAAGTCCCCCCCCCCTTCCCCCTCCCTTTTGTTCCCTTTTTCTTATTTATTTCATCATGGTTCCTTTTATCAACTTATTTCTTGAGATTAGTTTAGATTACCACTATCATTTACATTTATTATCTAATAACCCACCCACCAACTTTATTTTCATTTTCATTTTTATTAATCTATTTTATCCTTCTAATCTAATTTTTCCTTCTAAAATTTGTTCATTAATATTATTTTTCTTTTCGATATCATTAACCTTTGATTATTATGGCTTCTTTTGTCATTAACCCTAAGTTCTCCTCTTTGCTCTCGTTATCATTATCCTTATTTATTATCATGATATTATATTCTCTTTTATTACCACTATCATTCCCATTTATTATTCAATAATCCACCCAATGCCTCTTAATTCATTTTTATAATATTTTCAATATTATTATATATCAGTTGATTATTTTATATCATCCCCTTATTTCACATTTTCTCATCAATACAGATCTTCTCTCCAACATTATAACCCTTATTTTTCTTCCTCTCAATGGCTATTTAGATCTTTACTTAATTATTTTCCTTCATTTAATTCCAACGGATTCATTGATTCTGTCAACCCTAATTATTAACGGTAACCTACCATTGCACCTTTTAAATACAATATCAGCACTCGATTTCCCATATTGAGCTTTTTGGTTGTCCCCGATGATGGGTGGAGTGTCCACTCAAAACGTTGGACATTTCAAAACCTTGTACATAGTGTATATCCAAAAATATTCTCCACAATTATGGAAAACTGTGAAAGCTTACAGTCTCATATCCTCCAACAGTTCAAGTGATTGGTCACTTAGTTGATTTTATACTTGGAAACATTATCACTACTAAGTGCATAGATCCAGGAAGTCCTATTGTAGATGTTTTCATTAATAAAATCTGTATTTCAAATACTTTAATTGATCTTGGAGATGCCATAAATGCCATGACTAAGGAGACAATGCAAAAAATTCAATTGAATAATCTTCGACAAACTACTATTGTTCTCCAATTAGCAGATTGATCCACGATACAACCTGAAGGAATTTTAGAATATGCAGTTATCTCTGTAAAATCCTAGGAATATCTTTTTGATTTCATGGTTTTACAACCCAAATCAAATATTGGGGGATATCCCTTGATTTTAGGAAATCCCTGGTTGGCCACAATTGATGCTTTTATTGGGTGTAGATCTAGAGATATGACTATCTCCCAAGTAACTTCTACCAAAAAACTTACATTACATCCACATGCGAAACCAACTCCCACTCATGAAACACCCATGTGGGTAGTAAATGGGGATAGTGATGATGACAATGTTCAACAAGTTTTTATGATTGAATCAACTATTTCCTTTAAACAAAAGATAAAGATAATATTTTTTGTGATGTTCACCTACTAATCACATTATGAATATGATAGAAGAAACATAGTTTTTCTCCGCAATTAAAAAAGAATTACAATCTATTCCAGCTTATATGTATACGACATCTGGAATAAATAATACGACTATAGAAATATTTCCAAGAAAAACACTCAACATAAATCCTTAATTAGAAGCGCGCCCCCCCCAAGAAAAAAAAAAGGTTGATCGAGTTGTTAAAGTTACATGCTAAGGAATTTGCTTGGGATTATACAGATATGAAAGAAATTCATCATAGTCTATGCTCTCATCACATATATGTCCAAGATAACTTCCAACCAATTAGACAACCTCAACGAAGGATGAATTTTGCGCTTTGAAAAAGAGTCAAAATTGAGTTGTAGAAACTATTAGATGTAAATTTCATCTATTATATTTCTAATAGTAAGTGGGTTTCACCACTTGTTATTGTTCCGAATAAAAATGAGAAATGGAGAGTTTGTGTGGATTACATAAAACTGAATAAGGGTACTTCTAAGGACTACTTTCCTTTATGTTTCATTAATCAAGTTTTAGATACCTTGGCAAGAAAGAAATATTCTCTTTTCTTGATGGTTTCAGTGGGTACAATCAAATTCAACTGGCCCCTGAAGATCAAGAAAAAACAACTTTCACTTGTTCTTGGGGTACCTTTGCTAATCCAGATTTATAAATGGAACGAAATGAAAAATAGAGTTATAAAAAAAACACAAAGATACATCAAAATTTGACTTCTATTAATAAATGAAATGTGTTGAACTGTAAAAAAATGCAGAATCAAACAAACTCGTTCGAATGGTGGCAGTTGATCTCTGAGAAGAGATGTGACAATTACGCACATTCGCAAGAGTGCATTACAATGAGGTCGAAATAAATTTTTATCATAAAGAAGAAATGAGGAAACCCTAAACATCCAATAACCTAACCTAGGAGATGAAACACCAAAAGGCTTGTGGGTCCCGATGGCTTAGTTGGTACACCAACTTCCCGAAGTCATAAATTTTGCATACAATCTATGTTTGGTGTGCTTGATAGCCCGTTGGAAAGGTCTAGCGGAGAAGTACACATTCTAGTCAGCCCAGGTGATGCCTTCAACTTTTGTTTGGGCATTCTCATGCCCATAAAACGTTGTTTAGGGCCTCAAAACTACCCCGAAAGTTCAGGACCCGAAAATGTGTAAAAACACTGCTAAAATGAAAAATTGTGCTTTGAGCCAGTGGGTTAGGTGGGTGGCCACTGATATCAACCTGGATCAATCCCCGCCCCCGCCCCCCTATTGATATTATGGTATTTGCGGGAGGTATTTATCTCCACGTGTAAACCTGACGAGAATAGAATATTCCGAGAAGCAAGAAGAAACCCTAATTAGTTGGCTAATAACCCTAGAAGACAAGTCGGCTCAAGAGGATAACGTGTATTAGGTTATTAGCCTCCAAGAGAAGAAGTTGGCTAAAGGAAATATTATATACTAAGTAAATAGGCACCCAAAATGAGAAGTCGGCCCAGAGAGTTTGCCAGATTTAGTGTAAATACAGGAGGCCAGTCTTCATTCTAGCAGGCATTCTCAGAACTGCAGAAGCAACACTTGTGCGCACTGCAGTTGGCTAGTTTGTGCGCAATTCTGGAGGAGAGTTGCCATTGCAGCTGCTGCAGCTAGCAGATTTCGGTTTTGGCTTAGACTATCTCTTGGTTATGGTTTGGACTCTCTGATAAACTCTTGTTATTCTTGATTGGTGCACTATTCTTGGAGAAAGATGTGCCACCCTTTGTTTAGCTATCTAGCCTGGGGTTTGCTTCCGGAATGATTCCCTGTCAAGGTTAAGGTGCTCGGGGGTGTCTTCGGCCTATGGTTGGGTGACAATAGTGATATTATCTATGGTTAAACAAGCACATCCATTAGATTCTAACAGGTTATGGGCCCACACCTCCTTCATTCATTCTAACCACTAGAAGGGAGCATAGCCATAAGGATACTAAGCTTGTTAATGAACTATCGTTGGGGTTTCTAGCAGGAGCAGTTACCAAAGCACTGTCGCTAGGGTTACTAGCAGGTGCAGTTGCAGAAACCCTAACCCTCTTGTTGAGGAAAATTAAGTGAAGGGATTGACCTAATTTCCTGATAGAATAGTGCGCCCTAGCCTAGTGCATCTCCTGGTACTCTCAGCAAGCAAAAACGTCAAGTTTGAGTTTTTGGTCAAATCTAGGGTTGACCCAGTCAAGGAAACCATGACTTACTCTATGAAGTCAGAAAACAAGTTAGATGGGGCTTCTAACTTTAGAGCATGGAAGACAAGGATTGACCTCATCCTTGCCAAGAATAAAGTGTTGGATATCGTGAAAGGAAAGATCGTGGAACCAGAKTTTGAAGAAGGAAAAGAGAAGGAACCGTAGAATGTTGCAGTTATGGAGAAGTTCAAAGACAGTGACATCAATGGCATGAGTATCATAGTGGACTATATAAAAGACCACTTGATACCCTACATCTCCCATCTTGACTCATCTAAGAAGAGGTATGATGCCCTAACAAACCTCTTCTAAGTCAGAAACATTGGACAAGTAATGAGTCTGAAGAATGAGCTTTGTGACATGAAGATGAATGATGATGACAACATAACATCATACTTTGTGAGGATCTCTCAGTTAAGAGATCAACTACAAGCTATTTAAGAGATCATCTCAGAGAAGGAACTAGTAAATATAGTAATCAACGGTCTTCCCAAGACATGGGATGCATTTTCCACAAGTGTGAACACAAGGAAGGAGTATCCTACATTCAAAGAACTGTGGACTTACTGTGTACAAGAAGAATCAAGGATTAGTGCAAAAGAGAAACCTCAAAAGAAATACGATGATCAAGCCTTCACAACAATATTCAAGAATTTCAGGAACAAAAGGAAGTTTGGTTCAAGGAAGAAGCCAAATCAAGAGAAAGATATGTCATAAATACAATGATTCAACTGTCGAAAGTATGGTCACTACAAGAATCATTGTCTCGAGATGAATAAAATGAAGAAGACACACGAAGCATCAATTGCCGAAGAAAAGGAACCTTCAAAGAAGATTAAGCAGGATGAAACAGACTTCTTCTTCTAAGACAAGGTAAACAACACTCTTCATAGTTCTTGTACATACCATGTTTTTCGTACATATCTTGCATATCTATTTCTTCAAAGAGAAAATATACTTATGGAAGAACAACAAGATAAGGATTGCTACAAGTTAGACAATACACATGAAAGGATGAAGTACATCAACAACCCCTGGTAACAATTCATGTGGAAGTTATTATTAGAATCAATCTTGAAGAAACCTAGAAGAAGTAAAGATAGAAAGAAGTCGGCAATCAAGAGGAAATTGGAAAAGGATTTGTGAAACTTTGCAAAAGGCAGTAAGGATGCAGACGAAAGCGTGGACTCTCCTGGATGGAGGGAGCCGATTATATTATCAAAAGAAGAACATGCATTCATGCATGAAGCAAGGATTAGGAGGGAGCTAATCCTAAATTATATGATCCATTGAAGATGATGAAGTATCTATCCATGGTAGCAACCATGAAAAGCAGCACGTGTTTAGTGTGACTTCAGAAGAAGTCTTCTTCAAAAAGAAGCCTTAAAGTAATCCCTGGTTGTCCATCCACATCCATGATCCTATGATGAAAGAAAGAAGTTGGAATCTTCAGATCATGGAATCTATAGAAAAATCCATGAACTCGAGAGATAAAGAGAAACATGAGGAAGAACATGAATATTCCAAGAGAGAAAGAAAAGACAAAACAACTAGTCAGTGTATCGAGAATCACAAGACTACCAGCCTGATATGAACTCACTATAAGAAATCAAGCAGAGGAACTAAAAGTTGTGATGAAGAACAATGTATGGAAGACTTATGAATGAAAGCATTGCAAGATCCAAAACTAAAGGTTCTCCCAGATGGAGGGAGAAGACTATGATGATTGCTTGTAAACCAAGCATACCTCTACATGAGCCATTATATCGTCTGCAATATCCATAGGTTGGAGTTTACATGTAGAGAAACCTCAAAAGCTTTGAGGTATACCAAAAAGAGACCCTTGTATGCAAATGGAAGAAGATCTTGTGTGGATTTAAACAACTTGGTGCAGAGCCTTCAATACACAGTAGAAGCATGGTGAAAAGATTTCTATAACAGAGATATTGTATCAGAATGGTTACTCAGAAATCCAGGATGATGGATTGCTAATCCATGACAAACTCTCATAGATATGTTCCATTCTGATCCCTGCCACGATGTTATGAGCTAGCAGGAAACAAAAGATGAATCCAACAAAGATATACTACATTGATCAGAGCTATATGAAGCCTTCAAAGAAAACCAATGTTCCAGAAAGATCGAAGTACATTGAGATCAAGCATTACACTCTCCGTGATGAAGTCCAGAAAAGAGAAAGTGGTTCTCCAATATATATATCTCCACAGATGAGCAGATAAGCAAACATTTTAGTGAAGCCTCTGTCCAAGATGAAAAAGTTTGTGTACTCAAGTTGGAGCTCATGGAGACGACTTCCTTATTGAAAAAGGAAGAGATGACTCCCAAGTTGGGAGGGAGCACTGATGTGATATTGATTTATGGACAGTCATTTTTCAAGTTCGAAAAATGGTCCAGGATGAGCAGTTCCTTTCCAGTTCAGAAAGTGGTTTGAGATTTTCTGACGGATAGGCATTTCCCAGTTCGGAAAATGGTCCAAATCGAACAATCATTTTCGTAATAAAAATGGTTCGATGGATTGTTGATGTACCATAGACAACAATTCACCTTGTGGTTAACATAGGGAATAGTCTAGGATAGTCTCTCTTCTTGACAGTCACTCTTAGTAGTGGTCAAGAAGATTGGTCCACCTCGTCGAATAGTCATTCTTTCAAAGCTCACAGTTGTGAGCAGTTTCAAAGAATGGTCCATTTTGGAGGTTGGTGCATGACAATAATTTCCTTTGGAAATGGTCCAGATAGTCATTCCCTAGGGCAGATTCATTCTCTCTAGGTTGCACTTTGTTTAGTGCTGGAGGAATGGCCCAGATAGGTGAATGGTTCAGGTTCAGCAATCAGGGACAGACATTCCCTAGGGCAGATTCATTCTCTCCAGGTTGCACTTTATTTAGTGCCGGAGGAATGTCCCAGATAGGGAATGGTCTAGGCTCAGAAATTGGGACAATTTTTCTTCCTTTCTTGAGAAGAATAGTCCAGATAGCTCATCATTAATGTTTTACCTTCTCAGGGAAGATTCTCTTCTAGATCTCACAGATGTGAGTGGAAGAATGGCCCGGATGACTCAGTTTATATCATAACAATGTTTTCTGTGCAGGTTGATATCAAATTATATGATTGTTATGGAGACTGTATGTCTCCATACAATAGATGTATACTACTGTGGTGGATGTGTTCCACTGATTGTGACTATATGTCACTGATCAAGTATCTGTGTGCTACTTGGTGTGGTAGTGTACCACTAGATAATAGTTGTGTACTACTATGGATAGACACAGTTGTGTTCTATTGAATGACATTGTTCGGATTGCCTTGAAGACTATCAATAGTTTTGGAAAATGTTTAATCAACTAGATGGATGATCAATGGACAAAGATTTCCCAGACAGAAAATGGTCTAGGACATTTATTCTTCTAGGAAATATGTCCAAATTAGAAGAATGGTTCTTGTGTCACTCTATGGAGTGAGTGACTTATCCAGCATCATGTTTGATTACTCAAATGGAGTATGGTTTCGAGAGATGATGCAGTTGACGACACTGATAGTGATGATGGTGCTCATGAGATAGTCTATACGACTATGTTGATGCTACCAGGTGAATGGTATGTTTATGCTCAAGACCATTACCTTCAATGCCTCCCTAGCTAGGAGGGAGTGTTGATATTATGGTAGTTGCAGGAGGTATTTACCTCCACGTGTAAACCTGACGAGAATAGAATATTTCGAGAAGTAAGAAGAAACCCTAATTAGTTGGCTAATAACCCTAGAAGACAAGTCAGCTCAAGAGGATAGATTTTATTATGTTATTAGCCTCCAAGAGAAGAAGTCAACTAAAGGAAATATTATATACTAAGTAAATAGGCACCTAGAATGAGAAGTCAGCCCATGCAGTTTGCCAGATTTAGTATAAATACAGGAGGCCAGTCTTCATTCTGGCAAGCATTCTCAGAACTGCAGAAGCAACACTTGTGCGCACTGCAGTTGGCCAGTTTGTGCGCAAGTATGGAGGAGAGATGCCATTGCAGCTATTGCAGCTAGCAGATTTCGGTTTTGGATTGGACTATCTCTTGGTTATGGTTTGGAATCTTTGATCAACTCTTGTTACTCTTGCTTGGTGCGCTATTCTTGGAGAAAGATGTGCCACCCCTTGTTTGGCTATCTAGCCTAGGGTTTGCTTCTGGAATGATTCCCTGTCAAGGTTAAGGTGCTCGAGGGTGGCTTCGGCCTATGGTTGGGTCACAATAGTGATATTGTTTGTGGTTAAACGAGCACATCAATTAGATTCTAACAACCTCTTAGGAAGAAATGGTCTCCATTGTGTAAAATTTCCCCATAAGATGGGTAAACTTTGGTTGAACTTGGCCTTGGGTGAGCCACTTGCCTTGGTGTAGCAGTTGCCCTGCTTTGACAACCTGATAAAGTTGGATCCTATGTTGGCAAGTGCCCTTAACCTATGTGTCCATGATTTGATCAATGGTTTCATATTCCATACAGTCATGGTTGAGATCTATCGGTGTCAACTTCTCTGTTATCTCTAATGTGTCCAATAACAGTGGAAAGTATGGTTGAAGGAGGTCCACATCAAACATTGGGTGTAAGCCAAGGAAGGGGGTAATACTTAGCTCAAAAGCATTGTCACCCACAACCTTAGTGATGGTGTAAGGACCATATCGAAGTGGACGAAGTTTCCGATCAGGTCTTGTAAGGCGATCCTTCTGCAAATGCAACCAAACCTTGTCTCCCACTTGAAACTTGTGTGGCACCTGATGTCGATCATGGCAAAGCTTGTACTTAGCATCAAAATTCTACAAAATATCATGGACCTATTGGACGATGTGTTGAATCCATTCAATAAATGTGAAGGCTTTGTCAGCCTCAGACTTAGCATGGGAAGATTTTGCTTGTGTGGTCACAAGGGGTAGTGTGACATCAATGGGACCCAATGGTTGAAATTTGAACCCCACCTGAAAGGGGATATGGCCAGTCGAGTTATGGAGAGCTCTATTGTAGCTTTGTTGAACCTAGGGGAGACTCTCATCCCATCTGTGTGGATGCTTGGAGTTGTACATGTGCAAGATATGCATGATCATCTGATTGTCGACCTTTTTCTAGCCATCAGTTTGGGGGTGGAAGGTAGTGGATTTGATGAGTTTGGTGTCCAACAGTGACCAGAGGCTCAACCAAAATGTTCTTAGGAAATTGTTTTCTAGATCTGAGATGATGATCGGTAGTATCCCAAAATATGCCCACACCCATTTGAATAAGATCTTGGAAGTGGCCTCTGTTGTGATACTTTTCTTGTAGGATGTTAGAATGGTCATCTTAGAAAACCGATCAACCACTGCAAAAACAAAGTCATTGCCCTGCTTGGTTAAAGGAAGCTCAGACATGTATTCCATCGATATGGATTCCCAGCGCCTGTCAAGAGTGGGAAGAGGGGTGTACAGACCTTGTTTCTTAATGGTTGGTTTGGCAATAGCGCAGACAGTGCAAGACTATATGTATTTTTCGACTTCCTACCAAAGTTTTGACGAATAGAAATATTTTTGCAACACTACCACTACCTTTTCTACACCATAGTATCCTGCCATCCGACTGTAGTGAGCTTCCCAAATCAACTTCGCTTGCTCAATTGAAGAAACATAGAGATAGCCCATATGGAATAATAGTCCATCATGAAGATAAAAGTCAGTGATGGGTGTGCATGGACCCAACATCTAGTAAGTGGTAGCGAAGTCAGGATTGCTATCATAGAGTTGGGGCCACCCGAAGGCCTCATGTCCACAGGACTAGTGCATCGTGGTTAATGCTACAACTGGAGGTCAACTGAGGCAATCAGTGACATGATTAGTGCTCCCTATCTTATATTTGATGTTGAGATGAAACCGTTGCAAGTATGTGGACCACTTTTGATGGTGGTCATTTTGCAATTTTCCTTGTCTCTGCTTGAAATGTAGAGGCTTATGATCAATGTGGATGATTGTCTCCTTCCCGAGAATGTAATGCTTCTATTGGCGGAAGGCTTGTACAATGGAATACATTTCTTTGTCATAAGTGGGGTACTTACAGATGACATCTGGTAATGTCTCACTATGATAGGCCACTAGATGACTATGTTGAGTGAGAACTAGGCCCACAACATAATTTGAGGCATCTGTCTCAATCTCAAAAGGTTGTTTCAAATCAGGTAATGATAGCACTAGGGTTGAGGACAAGTGATGTTTGAGATCATCAAACTCTTTCTATTGCGACTGTTCCCACATGAAATTTTCTTTGGCACCACCCTTGGTCACTTGGATGAGGGCCCATGCAATATGGGAGAATCCCAACATGAACTTGCGATAGAAATTGGAAAGTCCCAAGAAACTTTGAAGCTGGGTTAGTGTGGTCAGGGCTAGCCAGTCACGAATGACATGGATCTTGGTTGGATCAATGTTCACACCATTCTCATCAACAATGTAGCCTAGGTATTGGACCGTGTTCACGTTGAAGGAGCATTTTTCCAAGTTAGCATATAGCTTGTGTTGTCATAGAGTGTGAAGGACCTATTGAATATGTTGCAAGTGTTCCATCGAACTCTTGTTGAAGATGAGGATATCATCTAGATATACCACCAGAAAAAATATTGGTGAAAGGTTGCAAGATATCATCAATCAACCTCATGAAAGTGGTTGGGGAATTCGTCAAACCAAAGGGCATGACCTACCATTCAAAAAGACCTTCTTTGGACTTGAAAGTAATCTTCCATACATCAGTCTATTCTAATGGGACCTGGTGGTAGTTAACTTCAAGTCAATCTTACTAAAGTACTTCACTCCCTTGAGTTGGTCAAGAAGGTCGTCAATCTGGGTAATTTTGTACTAGTTCATGACTATGATTTTGTTTAGGGCCCTATAATCAATGCAGAGTCACCAGGTCCCATATTTCTTCTACACAAGTACAATTGGGATTCCATAGGGTGAGGAGCTTGGTCATATGTGCCCCTTTTAGAGTAGCTCTTGGATATGGTACTTGATTTCCTCATTTTCCATAAGAGAGCAGTGATGGGCTGACCCATTGGGCAGAGGTGTGTTGGGGGTCAGAGCAATTTAATGCTTGACCTGACAGTGTAGAGGTACCCTAGTGGGTGAGGAGAATATGTCTTTGTATTCCTCCACGACCTTGTTTGCTTGCTTCTATTGCGCGGAGAGGCCATGGATGTGTCAGCTACCTTTTGTTCACTTTAAGAATGAATCATAAATAAGACAAATTTATCGTTCTGGGAGATGACCTTCCTATATTTCTTAGCAGAGATCAAGGAAATGTCGGTAGTCGAAGCTACCTCTAGTATCTTGTACAATTGTCTGCCCAAAGTAATAATAACATTCCGAGGTCTAGATTCATAAACAACATGATTTTTCCATAAGTAAGGTTGGCCTAAAATAATGTCACAAAATTCAAGGGGGGAATTTCATACAATACCTCATCCTTGAAGGGCTTGATGTCGTACAAAAGGCAACACTATTGGTTGACGCGAAGATCTCTCCCTTGGCGGAGCCACCCGATGGTGTAAGGTTGTGCATGTGGTTTTGTCGGTAGGTCTAACCGCTTGGTGACCTCTGTTGAGATTAGGTTCTTTTGAATTCCACTATTGATAATGAAGTGCAGTGGAGCACCCTTCACCCACATCTGTGAGTAGAAAAGGTGCTCACCTTCCATTGGTTCTTTAGGTTCACTTGGCTGGACCTTGGTGGTAGCGACAGTGGCATTTGGTTATGCATCAATGATCCACTTCCCCTTGTTTGGTTATGATTCTAAGTTGGAACCTACATCTAACTCTGAGGCTTTCAGCTCGGCCACCAATGACTCCTTTGAGCGACATTCATCGATGTTATGCTAGGGGATTTTATGGAATTCGCACCACTTTTCAGTGTATTTATTTGTCTTCCCATTACCCTTCTTTATTTGTGGCTTGGACCGGTTGTCCTGCAGTGGTCCATCCTTACTGTGTCCTTTATTATGTAGGTTGGGGTTTCCTTTTCCCTACTTCTCCTGTGAGGAATTCACAGATCCAAACTCTCTCTTCTTCTATTAAAATTTATGCTCGATTTTGATGGCATATCGATAAATTGCACCCAGTGATGAGATGTCTAGAAACTCCATTTTTGTTTGG
This sequence comes from Picea engelmannii, assembly GCA_009831015.1. Classification (NCBI taxonomy): domain Eukaryota; kingdom Viridiplantae; phylum Streptophyta; class Pinopsida; order Pinales; family Pinaceae; genus Picea; species Picea engelmannii. Next base: position 850,516 of record ML779389.1, read on the forward strand.
ATGTAACGATGCAGAATGACATGACACTTGAGCATGAGGTGTCGTTCAGAGTCTTTGATACCTAGCTTGGTGCATAAGGTAGGGAAGGCATTTGTGAGCTCTAACATTGTTTGGTCCCTTTCCTGCCACAATGTGGTCCATTTTGTATACTGGTCATCGTAGCTTCCAACAGAGTAATATTGTTTCTTAATAACATCCTTGAAAGAACCCCAAGTGGGTACAACTACAAACATTGTGGATTCCTCTGTGGCCTTTTGCTCACAACAAGTCTCCCACCAATCCCTATAATGGGGGGCAACCTTAAGGAGCGCAAAGGTGATCATTTCTCTATCGGAAAAATGATGGACAGGAAAATACCCTTCGAGGAGATTCAAACATTTATCTAAAGAATCAGCATCTATCTGACCTTCAAATACATGAATATCAAAACTAACTTGTACCTTGAAGGGGGCGACACCTCCAAAGTGACCACTTGATGAAGATGCGTCCATTGTTGGTAGTTGTCGAAGGATCTGGGAAAAAGTATCCATCATCTCGTTCCTTTTCGTGCGAGGGCTTCCTCGAGCAACAATTTAATAAGATCTTCTACTCCATTGTCTCTCTTTTCTTCCGCCATGGGAGGTCATTGGGGTCAACGAGGACAGTCCTATGAAGGCTCAAATAGTTCAAATCCCAACCCCTTATACCCTGATCTCGTCGGGGACATGCATAGAGAAACAAATAAAGAGCAGATTGTTCTGATACCACTAATCCATATTTATAAATGGAACGAAATGAAATATAGAGTTATAACAAAAACATAGAGATACAATGAAACTTGACTTCTATTAATAAATGAAATGTGTTTAACTATAAAAAAATGCATAATGAAACAAACTCGATCGAATGGTGGTAGTTGATCTCCGAGAATAGATGTGATGACTATTTGTTAGAGCGCATTACAATGAGGATGAAAGGCCTTTTTATCATAAAGAATCAATGAGGAAACCCTAAACAAAGATGAAACGCCAAAAGGCTTGTGGTCCCCGATGGGGTTAGTTGGTATGCTAACTTCCTGAGGTCGTAACGTTTGCATACAATCTTCGTTTGGCGTGCTTCATAGCCCGTTGGAAAGGTATAGCCAAGAAATACACATTCTGGTCAGCTCAGACAATTCCTTTGGCTATCATTTGGGTTTTTTCGTGCCTAGAAAACATTGTTTAGGGCCTCAAAACAACCTCAAAAGTTCAAGACCCAAAAAAGTGTAGAAAAACTGCCAAAATAAAAATTGTGCTTTAAGCCAATGGAATAGATGGGTAGCCATCGATATCCACCTGGATCATATGCATAGCGAATTCTACCCTTTGGATTATGTAATGCTCCTACTACGTGTCAATGGGATGTGCTTGGAATTTTCTCTAACTTGATCCATGACTATGTTGAAGTGTACATGGATGATTTTATTGTATATGGGAATACCTTGACAAATTAATGAATAACCTCAGGAAAGTTCTTGAAAGATGTCAAGAAACAAATTTATCCATCGGTCATGAAAAATGTCATATATTACTTATAGATGGTATTGTTTTAGGACATCATATATCTCCCAATGGTATTTAGGTTAACCCCGCAAAAGTTGAGGTAATCACCAAACTTCTAGTTCCAATGAATCAAAAGGATGTACGTAGTTCTTAGGTCATGAAAATAAGACTTCCTCGAAGCTTCGAATTTGTGCCAAGTTGGAAACAAGATATTGTGGGCCATTTGAAGTGTTTGATAGGATATGACTAGTTGTATATAAAATTGCATTACCTACTAACGTTAATTCTCATAATGTTTTGCATGTTTCCTTGCTTACGAAATATGTACATGATACTAATCATGTGATGGATTGGGATTTGATCTAGGTGGAACTAGAGGGAGAGTTCCAAACAAAGCCATTATGCATCCTCGATAGGAAAGTAACCTTGCTCAAGAACCAAGCCATCATACAGGTAAAGGTGCAAAGGAAGCACTTTGGCCCCGATGAGGCTACATGGGAGTTAAAGGATTCCATGAAGGAGGCATACCCATTTTTGTTCTAAATTTTGAGTAGCACTGACGTTGATGTTATTCCAATATGGAAGGGAATGTAATACCCTTGTTTTGACCCTCGATATGTATTAACTCAAATTATGTAAATGTTAATGAATATGAAAGTATTGATTCCTCATGTGGAGCTCAAGGCCAACACATGACTAGTGAATGGCTAGGAATGTATAATGTAAATAAACATATATGGACCATGTCTTAGGCTTGCCATGGTATAATCAAGCTATGTAAATATTAATGTTGGAATATAATATAATGGTCTGAAATGGTTGTGTAGAGCATAAGTGATCCGGATTATTTTGAGAATGAAATGAAGGAGGAAATATAATAAGAAAATACACAAATATATTGTGAGATACACAAAAATGTAGTAATGCACAATTTTTATTAATGACAGAAATGTACAAAAACTGTAAAAATACCAACTGAAGGAACTCACTAGAATGGTGGCAACTTATCTATGAGAAGAGATATGATGGCTACACTCATTCACAAGAAGATTATGATGATTACAATGAGGCTCCAAAGACATTTTTAACATAAATAAAATCCAAAACCCTAACCCCAAAAGATGAAACACCAAAAGGTTTGTGGACCCCGATGGGGGTAGTTGATACGTCAACTTCCCAAGGGCATAACTTTTACATACGATCATTGTTCGGGGCATATGATAGCTTGTTGAAAAGGTCTATCCAAGGACTACACATTTTCCCCTCACACTCTGGCTAAATCTTACATTGTGACTATGGCAGGACAAAAAAAAACGTTTTTTAGAGCCCAAAAAACGTTGTTTAGGGCCTCAAAACAACCCCAGAAGTTTAGGACCCGAAAAGCTATAGAAAAAATGCCAAGGTGGAAACCCCTGTTTTGAGTCAGTGAAATAGGTGAGTGGACACCAAGTTTCACCTGGATCACTCTTCCCCCCTTAGGAAGAAATTGTCTCCATTGCGTCAAGTCCTCGGGGAAGCTTTTGTTGAATCTGAACCTTGGTGAGTTGCTTGCCTTACTGAAGAAATTGTCCTACTTAGCTTGTTGAAGGTTGTTATGAACCTATTGGAGGGGTTGTGTTTGTTTAACCAATCTAGCTGCATGATCTGCCTAAGTGTGGGATGACTCTGTTGGTGAAGATGAAACATGAAGAACATGAAGGGATTTATCATAACTTGGTTTGATTGGGTAGTGTGGAGGCACCCTTGTAGGTGCAGTATGAATATCTTGGTGCTCTTCTACAATCTTGTTGATTTGCTTATGTTGGATAGAAGGGTCTTGGGACAAGGATGAAGTGGTTGCAATGTCCTTCTATTTTGACCAGATTGTGAAGAGGCTAAACTTTGCGGTATGAGAGATTACTTTGCGACATTGTTTTGTCAGGACAGTGGTCAGAACTACCTCTGGTATCTTTTAGGGCTGAACCCCTGGAGTAACAATGGCGCTACGGGGTCGAGACTCATAAAAAACATGACACCTCCACATATACGGCTGACCTAATAGAACATCAAACACTTCTAATGGGGCAACATCACACAGTACCTCATCCTTGAAGGGCTTGATGTCGTACAACAGGAGGCATTGTTGGCTGACACGAAGAACTCGCCCCTGGCAAAGCCATCCAAACTTGTATGGTTTTTGGTGTGGTGTTGTCGGCAAATCCAACTACTTGACGACCTCTTCTGAGATGAGGTTCTTTTGGCTTCCGCTATCAACAATAAAATGCAGTGGGGTCCCCTTCACCCATATTTGTGAATGGAAAAGGTGCTCACTCTCCTCATGATCCTGTGGTTCTCCTAGTTGGAATATTGCAGTCGCGATAGTAGCAGTGGATTCTGCATCAATTACATGTCTTCTTTTATTATAGTCTAAATTAGAGTCTAATTCCGGGCTCAATTCAGTTTCTTTGAGTTTGGCTACCACTGAATGTTTTGAGCGACATTCATTAGTGTTGTGTCAAGGGATTTTATGGAAGATGCACCACTTCCCAGTGTCCTTCTTCGTCTTCCCATTGCTATTATTTTCCTGCGGCTTGGACTGGTTGTCTTGAGGTTGTATATTATGTGTATTAGGGATGCCTTTACCATAATTTGGTTGTTGCAGATTTGCAAACCAAAATTCCTATGTGTTTTGGTGCTTAAATTTCTACTCGATTTTGACAGCATATAAATAAGTTGGTCCTAGTGATGAGATTTCTAGAAAATCCATTTCGGTTTGGATGTAACTATGTAGATCCTCGTGGTATTTTAGAACCAGATGTCGCTAAGATTCTTTGATACCCAACTTGGTGTGCAAGGTATGGAAGGTATTTTTGAACTCCAACACTGTTTGGCCCCTCTCTTGATGCAGTGTGGTCCATCTCATGTACTGGTCATCATAGTTTCCCACATGATAATATTTCTCCTTGACCGCATCCATAAAAAGAATCAAGTGGGCTCAACCCCAAATATTCCAGACTCCTCTGTGGAATTTTTTTCCCAGTAAGTTTCCCACCAATGTTTGACATGGGGGAGAGCCTTAAGGAATGCAAAGGTGATCTTTTCTCTATCAAAAAAATTGTGAACAGAGAAATAACCTTCTAGCAAATGTAACCATTTTTCCAAAGCATATGCATCGATATGACATTAAAATACGAGAATATCAAAATTAACTTGTACCTTGAATGGGGTAGCATCTCCAAAGCAATTGCTTAACGAAGACACACATGTTATTGTCGACAATCGTTGAAGGATTTGGGAAAAATTATCCAACATCTCGTTCCTCTGTTGCGTGAGGGCTTCCACGAGAAACAAATTGATGGGATATTATGTTCCCTCATCTCTCTTCTCTTCCTCCATGGGAGGTCGCTTGGGTTGGTGAGAGAATTTGTCCTCAAGAGAAACTAGCTCGAGACCCAACTCTCTATACACCAACCTCGTCGGGGACATGCACTAAGAAACGAAAAGGAGTAGCCTGCTCTGATACCACTGATCCGAAATATTTTGAGAACGAAATGAAGGAAAAATATAATATGAAAATACACAAATATATTGCGAGATACATAGAAATACAATAATGCACAATTTTTTTATTAATGATAGAAATGTACAGAAACTGTAAAAATACAAAGTGAAGGAACTCACTAGAATAGCGACAACTTATCTATGAGAAGAGATGTAATGGATATGATCATTCAAAAGAAGATGATGATGATTACAATGAGGTTGCAAAGGCCTTTTTAACATAAAGAAAATCCAAAACCCTAACCCCAGAAGATGAAACACCAAAATGTTTGTGGGCCCTAATGGGGGTAGTTGATACGTCAACTTCCCAAGGGCGTAACTTTTGCATACAATATCCATTTGGGGCGCATGATAGCTCGTTGGAAATTTTTATTCGAGGAATACACATTTTATTGTCACACTTTGGCTAAAATCTACATGGTGACTATGGCGGGCCCAAAAAACGTTGTTTAGGGCCTCAAAATGGCCCCATAAATTTAGGACCTGAAAAGCTATAGAAAAATTGCCAAGGTGGAAACCCATGTTTTGAGCCAGTGGAATAGGTGAGTGGCCACTGATTTCCACCTGGATCAATAAGAGGGGATATCATTCCATCAGAGGGGAAGAGGAAATGGGGCCCATGGGAAAGTAAATCCTTCATTGCCAAGTTTTAACCTTAGAACTCGTCTTTTTTTCTACCATGTGCCTCAAATGAAGCCATCCACCTTCTTTGATTTATTAAAAATCATTAAATGCATGTGAGAGGTTGGTGGAAAAGTCCTCTCATGTAGTTATGGAAGCATGTGGTCGAGTACCATCTTTATGGGAATTGTATCAATGATACATTCTTAAAGTATTGAAGTAATGTCATCCATCATTTTACCAATCCTTTCCTCCCATCATCTAGGCATTCGTTCCATCACTCTCATGTTCATTGTTTAGGTTGTTCATGTAGTTAATGTAGGGTTCTTTTTGTTATCCATCATAAATCTAGAAATTAATTGTAATTAGCACCATGAAGAGAAAAATCACATATTTTAGATGAAAGAGTGATTGTTATAGATGAGCATATAGGTTAGGAAAGTTGGGGAACCTTCACCCATTGTACATTTTATGTTCTTTGAATGTTTGAGAGCCAAGCCTTTATTTTGGGCATACAATTCTTAGAAAGCACACAACATATTGGGATTTTTCTACACACATTAAAGAGCATTGTAAGGGAAGGATACTGTGAGGGACTATTAAACAAAGAAAGTGTATGCCTTCCTTGTGTTGTGTGGCAAAGTGGAAGAGTTCCTTGGTTGTTTATGGCTAGATGAGATGCTTGTAATGATATGGGGTGAGCATACTGGCTAAGCACGAGAATAAATGGGTTGGGGAGAGAGAGAGAGAGAGAGTTGTTTCTTTCACCCTGGTGGCCTCATAGCCCATCTTGGAGATGTTATTTGCAGCAAATACTTACGGTAGGATGGAAAAATTCTCTTACATAGAAAATTTCTTAGACATTCTATTTATGGTAGGGTGGAAAATTTCTCTTACATAACAAATTTCTTATGGTAGGGTGGAAAATTTTTCTTACATAGCAAATTTCTCAGACATTCTACTTACGGTAGGGTGGAAAATTTCTCTTACATAGCAAATTTCTTAGACATTCTTCAGTTAAAAGATAAGTGCCTTATCATTGTATATGAATATGCAAAAAAAAAATTGTTTGTTTAAAAAATCACTTGTATATTGCATGTTGTGTGTGAATGTGCTTATTACTTTGACTACATTTTAATTTTCACGCCCACATATGCATTCTATTGAATGTCATTTCCTCGTGGGAGGCTTAAATCGTTGTTATCATGAGGATTTAGTCAATGAAGGGAAAAATTTGGAAGCTAGTATTGTGGCTACCTATTCCATGATTAGGTTTGTTGGATGAGGATGCTACACATGCTATGAAGATGTTTTCCCTAAATGTTATGTTTGTCGTAGCTATAAAATGGCAACATAACCCAAGGTACTTTTGGTTGGTAAGAGACCATTAAAGTTGGAAAAACTTACTACTAAAAATGTGAAAGAAGATAGGATGGTTTGAGAGAAAAAACATAGATGGAATGTCCACAATAGCTTAAGCAAACACCTTCACACCTGTAACCTTTTTATTTCTACTCATTTTCTATTACAAATATGTGTTCATAATTATCTCTTTGTGGAATGCTTTATGCTTCACTATTGCCTTTAATAATGGGTAATGAATGAATTTGGAGTACACAATGTTATTTCCACTGCAATTTTATTTTTGTATATGAATAATGCAATATTTTTTTGTCAGAGGTCAAATTTGGCCTCATGGGTGATAATAAAAGAAAATAAATCTTGTTGACAATATTAGATGGCCCTAGGAAGGCATCTATGGACACCACACCTGCTTGACTTATTCAACCTTCATAGAGACACCAATAACTATCACTACCTTATCCATGTAGAAGGTTGCGGAGGCGGAGGAGGGTGAGGATGACACAATGCTAGCAACAAAGGCAACAAAACTAGCCCCCCTCATGCAAAGCTTGAGTAGTGAGACATTAAAGGAGATGCTAGCTCAAAGTTTTCCATCACATGCAAGTGCCAAAGTCGTGACAAAAGGGCATTGTTCTAAAAAAAACTCACTTCTTATGAACACTGGAAAAGGCCATAACTTCCATGATGGCAAGGTAGGAATATTGATTAACTTAGACTTGACTAATTAATTTTCACTAATTAACCACAAAAAGCTTAAAACTAATAAAAAAACAACTCTATAAATTTGAGGCATTAGTAAGCCTTCATGAGTGGCCAAAAGTGTTCGAGGAAAGAGAGTGAACCAAGGAAAAATAATACTCTCAAACAAGAGCCACATAGTGGCAACGTCCTTGCACCCTATAACATAGAATACAAAAAGAGTGGAGATGGCCAACAAAGTCAAAGAGACATATGTCGCAAATTTACAAAAGATTGCAAAAAAATGTGTTTAGGCTATGAATAATTGCATGTGAATGCCTGGTGAACTAGGCAACATTGCCTCATAGGCATTTAGAGTTCTCAGATTTGCGTGTGCATTCATTGAAGGTACGTTATCCTTCTAAAACGACGACGACGACGAGAAAAAAAATCTCAATGAAGAGGGATGTAATCTTTCATGGCATCGACATATGCCTCCTATAGAATTCCTAAAGCACTCTTTTGATTTTCCTCTTATAATACTTCTTGATGAGCACTTCTCAAAGTGTCAGTTTGAGCTCCTCTGGAGACAACATCGTGTACATCTTCTTCAACAGGTAGGAGAAGTCTCGTTCATGACCTCCATCAACTAAAGCTTCTGTAACGTTCTCCACCGGTTTACCATAACATATTAGAGAATACTAATGTCTCCCCACTACCACCTTGTGTGCTACAATTTTCAAATTTTATGTCATGATGTTGCACCAATGAGAGGGTAGATACATCAATTTTGAAATAAATAAGAAAAATAAATGTATTTCATACTTGCATAATCTATATGGAGGAAAAAATTAGATGTTAGTATGGTGAGATTAATAGTATGGAACAATTATTATATGTCGTGTAGGGATATAATAAGTACAAGTTTCCTTTGAAAAAACACTTCATGCATGGAATCAAAGTGCACACTTATTCTTTAAAAAGTCATTGACTCCTCTAGCGAAAATAAATTTTGTGAGAAAGTTAGTGATTTGTCTTTTATTCTTCTCTTCAAAGTTACTTATAAGTATTTTCCATTTGATCAAGAATAATTTGGAGGGTTCTTTAAGCACCTATATTGTTGATATTGTTGTAACGAGACCGTTATCCTTGCGCAATTTCATATTAACATTAACCAATATCCACGAGGAAAACATTACATATTATTATGGATGAAAACTTTAAATAGGGATATGTCATTGTAGTAAGTTAACATGTTGATTTGGGTGTCGTAAGTTCATTATGGGAAGAAAATTATAAGAAAAGGAGATTTGTAAAGAAGGAGCATGAATATTTATTTGGTCAATGCTTTCAACGAGATGACATATCCACTTGAGCTAACACTTCCCATTAAAATAGGAATTGTTGATTCAAAGCTTAATACCACCACCTCCCAAATAGGAATTAAGAGTCACTTTACAACAATTAACACACACACACACACACCCACTTAACCCTACTATGGCTTAGTCAAGCTTCATCCTAGTCTGGTCGAGTGATCTCCCTGAGATTTGAACACGAGGATATATTTGTTCAATGCCTTTAATGGGACGACATGTCCACTTGAACCAATATTCCCCCTTAAAACGGGGAATGCCAATTCAAATTTTAATACTGCCACACCCCAATTGGGACCAAGTGTCGTCTTTCACTAATTACAATACACACCTACTTAGCCCTATCATGGCCTAGAGAAGCCTTGTCTTCACTTTGCCAAGATACCTTGTCAATATTTAAACACGAGCATTTATTTGGTCAATGATTTTAGTGGGACATGTTCACTTGAGCCAAGCTCTGCCTTAAAAAAAGGAACATCAATTCAAGGTTTAATATTGCCATCCCCGATTGGGGACCAAGTGTCGCCTTTCACCGGTTAACACACACATCCACTTAGCCCTATTGTGACTTAGACAAACTTCATCCTGACTTGGTCAAGAGACCTCTTCAAGATTTGAACGTGATTATTATTTGGTTAATGCCTTTAGTGGGGTGACATGTCCACTTGAACCAATGTTTCCCCTTAAAAGGGTTAATGCCAATTCAAGGTTTAATATCACCACTCCCTAATTGAAGACCAAGAGTCGCCTTTCGCCTATTAACACACACATCCACTTACTATCATGGCTTAGACAAGCCTTGTCTCAACTTGGTCGAGAGACATCCCTAATATTTGAACACAAATTTTTATTTAGTCAATGCCTTTAATGGGACAACATGTCCACCTAAGCCAACACTCCCCCTTAAAAAGGGGAATGCCAATTCAAAGTTTAATACCACCACCCCTCCAATCAATGTCCAAGAGTTTCCTTTGACTAGTTAACATACACACCCACTCGACCCCATTGTGGCTTAGACATGCCTCATCTTGGCTTGGTTAAGAGACCTCCCCCGCCCCTGAGATTTGAACAAGTATTTGTTTGGTCAATGCCTTTCATGGGATTGCATATCCACTTTAGCCAACACCCCCCTTTAAAAAGGGGAACACCAATTCAAGGTTTAATATCACCACCCCCTAATTGAGGACTAAAAGCTACCTTTCACCAATTAACACACACACCCACTTAGCCCTGTTGTGGCTTACTAAGACAAGCCTCATCCTAGCTTGGTTGAGAGACCTTCCCAACATTCGAACATGAGTATATACTTGATCAATTCCTTCAATGAGACAACACATGCACTTGAGCCAATGCACCCCCTTTAAAAGGGGAACATCAATTCAAGGTTTAATACTACCACCTCCCAATCGGGGAACGCAAGTTGCCTTTCACTGGTGAGCACAATCACTCTTTGAATGCTATCATGGCATAGACAAGCCTCATCTTGACTTCATTAAGATACCTCCTCGAGATTTGTACATGAGTATTTATTTGGTCAATGCCTTCTACAACATGACATGTCTACTTGAGCCAATGCTCTCCCCCTTAAAAAGGGGAACATCAATTCAAGGTTGAATGCAACACTTTCCAATGGGGCACAAAGAGACACCTTTTAGTAGTTAACACATACATCTGCTTAGCCCTACCATAGTTTAGACAAGCCTTGTCCGAAGTGGTCGATATACCTCCGCAAGATTTGAGCATGAGTATTTATTTAGTCAATGCCTTCAATAGAATGGCATGTTAACTTGAGCCAACACTCCCCCTTAAAAAATGAAACACCAATTCAAGGTTTAATACTACCACCCCCCAATTGAGACTCAAGAGTTTCCTTTCACCAATTAACACACATATCACTCAACACTACCATTGGAGGGGGGATTTTATAGTTATAGAAGCAATTTCAAGATGTCATTGAACAAAATCATAAGATAAGGAGATTTTTAGAGGAGGGGAGATTTCTAGTTGTAGAAGCAATTCCAGGATGCAACAAGATAGGTGTAACTCATTGTTGTTTCACACAAGTACCCATACAACATGTCCCACATAGGAGGAGGGGAAGGCCAAGCAAGTAAGCATACTCACCCCACAACCAATCAGCCATTATGTTTTAGGAAACAACATTCCCTTTTTGCTACCACCATTGGCACAATAATCATGGTATGTTGGGACTTACATGGTATAGACAAACCCTCCCTTCCAATACAAGATAACACACAAGAGAATAGGATATTTTATAGTCACATAAGCAATTCCAAGACACAAGAAGACTAGTCTTTCGTTCTAGCGGGATGCGAGGGACCCAACTTCTGCCTATCTTATTAAAAGTCTGGAAGTGAAACGAAACTCATTACTCCTTCTCACGGAAGAACTGTGGAGACAAAGGAGCAGAGCAACCTAGCTAAAAAGTGGTGATCATAATACTAGGTTTTTCATAATTTTGCTATGGCTCGCAAAAACAATAAACATATTTGGGAGATCTTGGACAAGGAAGGACATCATCACAGGGGACAAGCAGACTTAAAAAGTGAAGCTATCAAACACTTTAAAATCTTTTTTAAAATTGGTGATCCTCCTTCCCTGATGGATCAAGCTTACTCAACTAGTCTCTTTCCTTGCTTTGTAGATGAGGAGGATATAGGTCTTCTTGATCGCCCTTGCACTAAGTCAGAGATATGGGAGGTATTAAAACGTTTTTCCAAAGACAAGAGTCTAGGCCTTGATGGTTGAACGATGGAATTCTTTACAGAGTTCTTTGATTTACTAGGTGATGATTTGCTTGAACTTGTGGAGGACTCTAGGAACAGAGGAAATGTCCATAGCTCCTTAAACTCTACATTTCTAGCGTTGATTCCAAAGGAAAACAAGCCCTTGACCTTTGGTGACTATAGACCTATTGCTTTATGCAATTTATGTTATAAGTTGATTGCGAAGGTGATAGCAAATATATTTAAGCCTATTCTCTCGAGGTCACCATCAAGTGAGAAACTCGGCTTTTTAAAAGGCAGGCAGATCTTGGATGCTATTAAGACGACACAAGAAGGTATTCACAGTATAAAACAGAAAAAACTTCAGGCACTTATTTTAAAGCTGGATTTAAAGAAAGCATATGATTGTGTTAGTTGGGATTTTCTAAGATTGATTTTGATTCAAACGGGTTTCAGTCTGTTCTCTATAAACTGGATCATGAGTTGTGTTGTTAGTTCTTCCTTTGTTGTTCTAATAAATGGGGAGGCCTCTTCTTTCTTTTGGAGTGAGCGTGGTCTTAGACAAGGCTTCCCTCTATCACCTTTATTATTCATTCTAGTTATGGAAAGTTTCAGTCTGCTGTTGAAAAAAGCCCAAGATGAGGGTAGCTTGTCGGGGGTGAAGGTTTCCTGGATAGTTAAAATTCTCCATCTGTTCTTTGTGGACGACATATTAATTATGACAAAGGCCACCTTGGAGGAGTGGGTGGAGATAAACTCACTACTGAAGTTGTTTTGTGGTGCATCGGGCCTGAAGGTTAATCTGAGCAAATCTACCTTTCATCACTCGAGTATCCAAAGAGAATTATTGGAAAAGTTTAAAGAAGTTTCCTCCTTTAATTTTGCAGATCTGACGGTGGGCTTTAGATACTTAGGATATTTATTAAAAGAAGAAAAATTAAAATTTGAAGTCTGGAGATGGCTTCTTTCAAAAATTGAAAACAGAATTGGACATTGGTGCAATAGGTGGTTATCTCTTGGTGGTCGTTTTATATTGATAAAATCAATGTTGGAATCTCAGTCAGTATACTAGATGTCTCTTGCAGCGGTACCCAGCTCAATACTAAATAAAATCCATAAGATGATTTTCAATTTCCTTTGGTTTGGAGGTGGTGCGACACAACACTTCCATCTCAGCAGCTAGGAGGCAATCTCAAAACTGAAATATTTCGGTGGTTGGGGGCTTAGAAACATTTTCCACTTTAATTGTGCGCTGGTTGCCAACTCTTTGTGGCGGGTTTTAACAAAACAAGGGATCTGGCATAGGGTGATTAAGGATAAATATCTACCCTATTCTTCTATCACCACCTGGCTCAAATCAACATCGACAATGCAACCACTGGCTTCACATAGCTAGAAAAACTTAATAAAGTCCCTTCCACTTATCACTCATTGGTTAAGTTGGTTTCCTGGTAATGGTCAATCCATTTTGATATGCCAAGATAGAATTCTAGGTAGTGGTACCCTTTCTTTTCTCTGTTCGGATCTCTTATTAGTACAGAAATATATGAATATCAGATACATTTATCAAGCCAAGGCACAAAATTCGCAGGGTTGTTATATTGCACAATGGAAAAGTAGCATGGATCTGGGCCTATCGGGGGCTCTAGCATACGAATGGAGCTCCTTCTGTAAGTTTCTAATTGGTTCGAGTATTCACCTTCAACATAGAGAAGACCACCTTATCTAGACGGGTGGCGATAACTCGGGTTGTCTCTCTGTTAACAATGTTTATTTTGCTTTACAACAAAAACTTTGGCAACAACAGGTAATTGGTTGGAGGAGGCAGTTATGGTCATGGGATATTGCACTGAAGATCAAACTGTTTACTTGTCTTACAATTGAGGACAAAATCCTCACATGGGAGAATCTTCTCAAAAAAGGTTGGGAAGGACCAAGTATTTGTCCTCTTTGCTCTCGGGGTCTGGAATCTGTCTTGCATCTTTTTATAAATTGTTCCTTTACTCTTCAGGTGTGGCAACAGATTTACTATGCACTCCATATCAACACAACTTGGGAAGGTGATTCTTTATCAGTCGGTTACGCTAGTTGGATAAAAAAAGAGTGGAACTTCAGAACTCTGCCCTCCTTGGCCTGTTCGTGCATTTGGCTGGAAAGAAACAAAAAGTATTTGAAAACCGTAATCCTTCTATTCAGATGGTGGTTCAAAAAACCTTGGGCTTGCAAAAAATTGCAGAAGATAAGGGGTCTTGAAGTGGAAAGGGTCTTAGGATCTTAAAGATTCCAGTTTTTACTTTGCAAAATATAGGGTGGTTCGACAGTGCAGCCCAAGAAAATGGAAATCTGAGTGGAGCAGGGGGAGTCATTAAAGTCAATGAGGATAATAGCTACAAGTGGATTTTTAATTGTGGTCCTGGGACAAATTCAAGAGTTGAAATTTTAGGGGCATGGGTGACTTTAACATCGGCAGTCCGCCTGGGACTAGATCAACTTCAAGTTTTCGGTGATTCAAAAGTTATAATTAAGTGGCTAAATTGCAGGGAAAACTTGAATGTATCTGCTCTTATGGGATGGAAGGATATGATCAAGGACTTAATCAAATTCTTTGTTAACATCAGATTCAATCACTTACTAAGAGAACAACATATGGAAGCAGATGAACTTTCCAAAAAAGCCCTGAAAGCTCCAGAAGGAATGATTACCTACACCAAATGGATTGAAGGACATGAGGGCCCTTCATACGATTTGCAACTCTATTAATGATTCTGACGCTTTCCAATTTTTGGTCCATAGAAACTATGTTTCTTCTTTAGAATTTTTGTGTTTAAGCTTTGATGTTGATCTTGTAAAGATGCTTTCCAATTCTATATGTGGAAGCACTATATTATGGCCTTGTTCTCTTGCTCATTGTAGAGATGGATGCTTATCTTATCTTTGAGAAGGACCATCATTTTTGGTGGGGTCGGAAGAATATTACTTTAGCATGACTGATTATCTTGTCGATGTTTTTTTTTTTCCAACTGGAAAATTTCTAATTATATATATTATATAATTTGTGTTCTAAAGCAAGGTTACAATCGCAACAATGAAGAAGCAGTTTATAACGTCCCCCTTTTGTAGTCTTTCAACCAACAAAGTGAGAGAGTTATAAAAGCTAGAAGCAACAAGTAGTATTTTCAAGCATGTAAATACTGAAAGAGAGGTTGTAAGAGTGGGCTGCCAAGTAGATGAGATTCCAATATTGTCATCGAATGGTTGAGTGGCAGGGGAGAACTCCAAGCAATCTCACTCTTGGCTTGGAAGGACATAATTAGAATTCTTCAACCATCCTTTAAAAAAATCAGCTACAATCACATTTATCACGAGCATAATAAAACTGTTGATCTTCGCTCAAAGGCTGCGCTCCAGGAAAAGTGGGAATCATCACATATCATCTTTGGATAGATGGCCATGAGGGCCCACCACTCTTTCTATCCCTATGCTAAGATCAATTTTATATACTCCTATTTCCTTAGTGGACTTTCTAGTCATGAAAGTTGGATTTCATTCTGATCACAAGTAGCATAACCTTTCTGAATCTCATCTACTTGGCAGCCCACTCTTGTCAATGTTACTTGTATTTGAAAACACTATATATATATATATATATATATATATCAATATATTGGGAAATTTTCTGCTAGAAAAAAAAAAAAGACACAAGGTGATAGAGGTATCTCATTTTTGTTTGACATACATGCACACTCACACTATGTTTCACAAAAGAAGAGGGTAAAGCCTAACAATCAAAGATACACACCCCAAAACTAATCAACCATTATATTAATAAGAAGGAATACCACTCCCTCATAGCAAAATAATATCTAATAATGTGGCACCAAAATCTTACACCCAAACTTAACTTTAAAAGTAATAAAACATTTAATGAAGATAATGTCATATAACCCATTAAATCTCATTATTGTTGTTGATGATAACGACGATGATGATGGTTAACGTCCACTAAGACCAAGATTGGTCTATTAGACCTTAAGAAAGGTAAGATATTACTTAGACTTTCTTAGAATTTTATTTCGATGCTCCATAAGCATTAGGAAAAGTGTTCCAAAATCACTGTTATATGTATGAGATTACCTAAATCAACAATATACACTTTAGAAAAGTAACAAAAAGTAATATTAACAAAATTTAGAAAAATAACGAAATGTAATATTAATAGAATTTAGAAAAGTAACCAAAGTAATATTAACTAGAAAAAAATTATAACCTTCACATATAAATTTAGAAAAGTAACTAAAGTAATATTAACAAGGCTACTAGGTAGCATATAAGTGCCGAATACAATAATGAAAGTATTGTTTACGGAAATAGGGAGACAAGGAGTAGGCATGAAATGACTAGATGACAGAAATATTTATTACAATAATCAACACTATATACCATGCCTATCCCCACTTATAACAAGAAAAAAAATTATAACCTTCACATATAAACATTATTAACATTATTCACATATAAACATTATTAACATTATTGTTAATCTCAAAAAGCAAACATAGCGTATAGCAAAGCAACCACGGAAAAAAACAAAACAAACCCTAAAGCAAGGCAACCACGGAAAAAACAAAACAAACCCTAAGGATAGGGTTTGAGCGGTGATAAGTGCTTTTAAAATCCAAGGCAGGGTAGGGTTTGTACAGACTAAAACCCTAGCGCTTTCTCCACATATATCAATCTACAATAACCATGGCGATTAATGGCCTCTTTGTTCTCTAACATCGTGTGCTAACCCTCGCAAGTATGGGCTACTTTCTCTTGAGTGGTGTATTTACGGAGCATTTAGTCTAGTCGGCTCTGAGCGGCTTTATTGTCAAGACCCGCTTGTGTTTCAGCGGTTCTTTGGTTTCCTGGTTATTCGTGTATCTATGGTAGCTTGCCATATTTCTGAGGTTCAGATTTAAATTCCTATTTTTGCTTGTATGCTTTTGTTCAGTTATTTGTTATATGGTTAGTTATTTCTGTTGTTTATGCACAAATGTCAAAGTACTATGAGGTCTGGAGATGATCATATGATGATTTAAATAACTGCAACAACATGATATCTCGTGATTACCAGTATTTAAGTCTCTGATGATCAGATATAAAGATATTAGTGGGAAATGATGAATGCAAATTGGTCCGTGTGTATGAATAACAATGATCATTTATATTTGCAAATATAGCTGATTCCCTACTGTAATCTTTCGGGTTTTGTTACGTGTTACCCCAGGGTTTTTAAATTTCTGAAGAAAGCTCGATGATTATATGCCCTAGGGCAATATACGCTATGCTGAGATTTAATCTTTGAAGAGCGACCAATAAGATGAGAGCTATTTCCCTGTGTGTTTTACTTTTTTCGAATTAGGGCTAATTTATCGGCCGTCTAATGGTTATTGTTACAATCTTTTCTCTGTACCCAGTAGAAATTAGTGGATTTAGCATAATCTTCAGAGAGTTCAAGTTGTTTTGATTTTATAAGGGTTATGCCTTTTTTTTGTGCCCTGCATCTATCATTTTAATGTATGTAGACCACTGATCGATTTTCCGTTCATACTTAAGATTCTTTCTGACCGGTGAAAATGGCCGGCTGTGAGTTTGTATATTCTGAAAGATATTTTGATTTTTATGTGAAGCTTTTTGTGGGTTTCAAAACCTTGCTTACCCACTGCTGTCTAGGGTCAAATTTACTGAAGATTTGGATGAGCCTTGTTGAAAACTTACAGATCAATTATTCATTTAATTAAAAATATACAAATTTATATAAAATATAGAGTGTATGGGATATAACTATGGAAGAATATTTTTTGTTGTGTACACAAAGATCAGCAATAACACAGATAACATGTCCATGCCATTCAGCAATAACACAGATAACTTGTTCATGCCATTCTGTGTCTGTTGATCATTAAGGCACTTGATTAACATAGATTATTCATTAATCTTACTAACCTGAATCTGCTTGTCGTTCATAAGCTAGAGTAAGATGTCGAAGTGTAAGAATATTTTTTTTATCCACAAATTAAAGATTGGCATGCAAGAATATTCTTTTTTGTGTCTACAAATTAAAGATTGGCATTAACACAGATAACTTGTTCATGTAATTCTGTGTCCATTGATCATTAAAGCACAATTTGTTCATGTCATTCTGTGTACATAGATCATTAAATCACCTGATTAACACAGATTATTCATTAACCTGATTAACCTGCTTGTCATTGATAAGGTATAACAAACTTTAAGATGTCGAACTGCAAGATGGCAGTGGCAAAATGTTGAGCGTCTTTAGGCGTTATTCAGCCACTTACTTACGGATTAAGTGGCTGGTTTTAAACGGATGTTAATTTGCTAGTTGTTCATTTCAAAAAAATGCATAACGCATTGGATATGAAAAACTGGACTGAGCGTTTTAAGGTACCTCCCAGAGCTGACTTAATTAAAAGCGGTTATAAGTAGCTTCACAACATTACAGTATAAGCTCCATTAAAATATGGACGACTTATAGAGTAATGTTTTTGCCTATAAATGCAGGGCTTATTGTATGTTTCTGGTATCTGATGAAGGATCGTTGTGATAAGATTGGTCCCCAGCCTTTCATTACAGGTTAAACAGTCACCAGGCATGAAAATCCATACCGTGCCAAAAAAAACACAGAAATCCAATCTCTCAACACTAGTTGTCGGTCTGAGTCTAGTGAGTCAAGGAGCATCACGATCTTTGGGAATTGGCCCCAGCGTTCAATGGCATGTTTCGGATTATGAATTATTGGCACCCAGCCACCATTTTCAAGTTTGGGGTCTTACTTTTAAAATGGGGAAAACAATGGTTGGGGGCTAGGTGTGATCTATGGGTGACTTTGTGGGCGACTTCGAGGGATTAGATACTTCTAGTTGCATTTGCTTGGTCAATAATGGACTATAAGTGGAGGTGAAATTCTTACCATTGAAAAAAACATTTAAAAAAAAAACTTAAGATTGAACTTTGGATAAAGGGAATGCACTTTTGGTAAATTTTCAATAGGATATGTTGCGTATGGTTAAAGAACTTTTTTGTTCATGAAGGAAGGCGGAGTTGCAAAAAAAAAGCACTAATTAAACTAATTGCAAAGAATTCAATCGAAGAATTAAAGTTGCTTGGCACCTTATTCGAAGAATTAAAGTTGCAAAAAAAAAGCACTAATTAAACTAATTGCAAAGAATTCAATCGAAGAATTAAAGTTGCTTGGCACCTTATTCCTATGTTTAATGTATATTATAAAATTTTGGCAATGGTGCTTGCTGTTTTATCTACATTTGAATAATTACATTTGTTAGCAATTTTTTTTTTGCTGAAAATTGATTTTACTATGTTCGTGATGGGATAAATTGGTCAATGTATATGAGCTTGTGATAAAATGGGAGAGTAGAGTGATAGTATAGAAATATTCAATTACTTACAATATCAATACATTGGACTCTATTATATAGAGTGTGTTAATGTTTATGCCATTATTATAGTTCTTTGCATTTCAATAGATAATAGCAACATAAGAACAAGAGACGACATTTATCCAGGGAAACCCTCTAGGGGAAGAAAACCCAGCAAAAACTTCCTTATCATAAATTGCCAATACAATGTTCAAGAGATAACTCAAACCAATACAGATAGTCCTTTCCAAAAGATGCACCACTCTTATTCTCCTCTCTCCAATTGGTAATTGCATCTTGCCTCTTGAGAAAATGAGCAAATGAGTTTTGTTCAAATGAGGCGCTAGCCTCCTTTATTTATACAAGTTCTAGCATGTGTGAAGTGTCTCTTCACTGGCAAGGCCAACTTCTCAATCTAGGTGGGTAAACCCACTTTTATTATATTTCTGACTCTTAATTAACTGTTGGGGCCGACTTCTTATTCTGCCTATTATAATTATTTGTTAACCAATCCGCAAAAGGGGATTTGGTCGTATTACAATAAACGACATGATTAATCCACAATGGGGATTAATCCTATGAATAAAATAATAATAATAATAATAATATTACTCTTTGCAGTTACATTATTTCAACACTCCCCCTTAACAAGAAGGGTATTCTTCAACAGCATCAGGTGAGAGAGGTTTGCATCATTAGTGGCATCAGGAGGATAGTATCGTCAATATCATCTTGGAACAGTCGTTGACATATTTATGATTCATTGGAAGTTTTCTTCATCGGTAGCATCATCATTTTCGAAAGAATGCCATCATCATCTGCAACAAAATGTATCAGTAAAAATGATACCTCATCACAGCACTAGGTTGGCACATCACAGTACTACACTGGCTCAATGTCACAGCGGTTACGCTGGTAGCTCAGTGTCAGTCACATCTTGTTTTACGTCTAACAATGAGGTCAGAAGCAAGGAATCATCTTGTTTTACATCTAACAACTAGGTCAGAAGCATGGAGCACATCATCATCTTGCTTTACGTCTAACAACTAGGTCAAAAGCGAGAAATTATCTTGCTTTACGTCTAACAACGAGGTCAGAAGCAAGGAACACATCATCTCGTTTCACGTCTAACAACGAGGTCAGAAGCAAGGAACACATCAACATCTCGCTTTACGTCTAACAACGAGGTCAGAAGCAAGGAATCATCTTGCTTTACATCTAACAACTAGGTCAAAAGCAAGGAATCATTTTGTTTTACGTCTAATAGCGAGGTCAGAAGCAAGGAACACACAACGTCATGCTTTACATCTAACAGCAAGGTCAGAAGCAAGGAACACACAACGTCATGCTTTACGTCTAACAACGAGGTCAAAAGCAATGACTCATCTTGTTTTACGTCTAACAGCGAGGTCAAAAGCAAGGAACACACAACGTCATGCTTTACGTCTAACAGCAAGGTCAAAAGCAACGACTCATCTTGCTTTATGTCTAACAGCGAGGTCAGAAGCAAGGAATGAATATATATACTCTCCCTTTCAGGGAGGGTCCTTTCGGACTATACCAAACTTATCTCGAAAGTGTTCAAACTTTACACGAGATAGAGGTTTGGTCAACACGTTAGCAACCTATTCATCCGTGCTAATGTATTGGAGCTTCAAGACTCCTCTCTGTACCATGTCGCGGATGAAATGATAGCGGATCTCTATGTGCTTCGACCTGTCGTGGAATACATAATTCTCTATCATCTTTATGCAGCTCTGGTTGTCACATAGAATCACGATTACTCTTATCTCCAAGTCAAATAGGCCAGTCAACAACTTTCGAAGCCCTATAGCTTCACAACTAGCAGAACATGCGGCAATGTACTCTGCTTCTGTAGTGCTAAGAGCAATACTGGATTGCTTCTTACTCTGCCACGAGATCATGGTTGATCCCAAACTGAAACAACATTCAAAAGTGTTTTTTCTGTCAGCAACGCTTCTTGCCCAATATGCATCCAGTATATCCACTCAATGTGAAGTCATGATCTCCATCATAGCTGAGACCATAATCCATTGTACATTTAAGGTACCTAATCACATGTTTTGCAGCCACTAGGTGAACACGTCTGGGCTCTACCAGAGACTGACTCAAGGTGTTCACTGCAAAACAAATGTCTGGTCTGGTGTTTGTCAGGTACATCAGCGATCCAATAATTTGTCTGTACAATGTGGCATCTATCAAGTCTGACGAAGTATTGACCAACAGCTTCAACTTCTCCTCCATGGGTGTATTCATGGGCTTACATTCTAGCATGTTGAATCTCTTTAATATTTCCACTGTGTACTTCCCTTGGTTAAGAAATATTCTTTCTGTACTCTACCATACTTCAAGGCCTAAGAAGTAATGCATTAGACCAAGGTCTTTCATTTCAAATTCTGCGGTAAGTCTCTATTTACATTCAGCAATGAGTTTTTCTTCTCCAATTAAGAATAAGTCATCCACATACATTAGTAATATTACTGGTTCATTATCCATAATTTTGAAGTAGAGATTTGAATCTGCTTTACTCTTGGTAAAGCCTAAGCTTGTCAAGAAACTGTCTATACGGCCATACCAAGCTCTAGGAGCTTGCTTCAATCCGTATAAAACTTTCTTCAATCGACAGACATGAGACTTCTTGTCTTCAACCTCAAATCCTTGGGGTTGCTCTATATACATTTCCTCTTCGATAACACTATTCAGGAAAGCTGTCTTCACGTCCATCTGGTGCAGCTTCCATTTCATCTTGGCAGCAAGAGTTATAATGGTTC
>ML779389.1:881444-959207 GCA_009831015.1 Picea engelmannii
CCCGACAGGGTAGCAGGTGACTCCCTGTGCCAGATTCGGTTTCCAGTTGCGCTGGATCCAATCGTCAGTGGTTTTAGAGGACGGCCATAGGCCCATGAACTGTCCCACGAGACCCCGCTGAGCCAAAGCCAGGGCGATCTGCACAGGTCTCTCTTCAGGGAGGGCTATTTCCGGGATATCCTCGAGTTTCTTGATAAATTTCGGGATAGCAGGAGCCATCGACTTCTTCCCGCAGCTTGTGACCAGCCTTGCAAAGGCCTCTTTGCACGGGATCGGCGGAGGAGGGGCCGACCCCCCACCCCTTGGCACCGCCATTGGGCCTCTCAGGCGACTCGCTCTTTCAAAACCCTAGACTCGCACAGTCCGCCGTTCGGCCCTTCTCCTCTCTTAGTGGACGTTAATCAACATCATCATTATAGCATTAATGTTTATGTTATTATTATAGTTCTTTGCATTTTAATAGATAATAACAACATAAGAACAAGATCACTGAGAAATACACATTCACAAGAGACAACATTTATCCCGGGAAACCCTCTAGGGGAAGAAAACCCAGCGAAAACTTCATTATCATAAATTGCCAATACAATGTTCAAGAGATAACTCAAACCAATATAGATAGTCCTCTCCAAAAGATGCGCCACTCTTCTTCTCCTCTCTCCAACTGGTAATTGTAGCTTGCCTCTTGAGAAAATGAGCAAGTGAGTTGTGTTCAAATGAGGCGCTAGCCTCCTTTATTTATACAAGTTCTAGCATGTGTGAAGTGTCTCTTCACTGGCAGGGCCGACTTCTCAATCTAGGTGGGTAAACCCACCTTTATTATATTTCTGAGTCTCTTAATTAACTGTTGGGGCCGACTTCTTATTCTGCCTATTATAATTGTCTGTTGACCAATCCGCAAAAGGGGATTTGGTCCTATTACAATAACCAACATGATTAATCCACAATGGGGATTAATCCTATGAATAAAATAACAATAATAATAAGAATACTCTTTGCAGTTATATTATTTCAACAGAGTGCACAAGTTATTATTAGATCTAACTTATTCTAAAGATAAATGGAGAGGTTGAGATAATATCTCAACAACACACCAAACAAGGATCTCACCAATTCAACTCTCTAACAACCTCTGAAGAATAGGATCACACAACTCACATAGAGATTAGCTCTACTTCTCAATACATTAGCAAGCATATTAAATAAGTAGGAATTATATATTCCAACACTCTTCCTTAATGACTACTTATCTAAATATCTATGTGGTCATATCTTCATCTGCTTCCTCTTGTACCTGCATCTGATTATTGATGTCACATAAAAAGAAATCCATCTATACATGGGTCATCAGCCGCTGTAACTGTTGGTTCTCTAGGAATTATTTTCAGCTACATGGTTCATGAGTTGCTCATGTATGTTCATCTCTCAAAATTTAGTTGATAAAGACTTTGGAATACTTGGATATATATTACATTGAAGTTGTGGCATTAGTTAGAGACAACAAGACTTATTTTTTATTGAGTCGTGTTTAAGAACTTATGATTCTTGATAAAATTATTTTGACTCTTCACAATGTTTATGTATGCATTCCAAACAAAGAGGTCACACACTTATTGATATTAACCTTAAGGGGTGGTTTTATTAATTAAATGGATTAAATGACGTTTGTTATGGGTGGTTTTGAAGCTTATATTAAGATTCATCATTACCTATGGTAGGCATATTAATTAGAATGGAGGCCCCTTCTCTTGATCATGTTATCACTACAACTCAAGATTTTAGGATTGATGGTTCCTTGGTGTTGCAAAGAATATGGAAATCATTTAGAAACATTGTATCAACACTTGCTTCACATTGGAATAGTTCCATACAAGAATTTGATCTATTATACCATAATTTGGACATGGAAAGACTACTAATCTACAAGAGATTAGCCAAAAAAGGGATTCTAAGGTGGTTGGATCTTTGGGATATGAATTATAGAACTTGGAAAATTTGGTTTGGTTTTTTACAAGAGCTTGGCTTACTTTGTTTGTGTCGTGTAACAATTTAGGGTATCCAATAGTTAATCCTAACAAAGAAATTTAAAAGCTCAACATTCATACTCTTGGATCCATTTGGAGATATAGGTTGTGCAACTATTGTAAACCCATCTAGATATACAAACTAAGAATATTGTATTGGTGTCTTAGTTCCTTATCTTCTTTCCAAGATAACTCGCATGAATAGTGGAGTCTAAAAGAGTCTACAAGATGACAGGAAAATGGATGAATTAACACCATATAATGTGCGCTTTAGACTCCTTCAATTTGTAGGTCTTTGCTTGGCTCTTTGTGTTTTGAAGGGTTGTCCTCTAACAATTGTCTTTCACAGATGGGGTGTGCACACAATGTGGATGTATTGATACCATCTCTCACATTTTTGGGGGATGTGTCTATTTGTGCTCGTTGGGAGTATAATCACAATACCTATTCATTGGAACGTTGCTTTGCTAGGTGATAATGACTATTCACCCACTTTACAGGAGTAACATTGTATGTTTTATGGAAATTCCAATCTAAGGATGTCTTGTAACAATATTTTTTTCAATATTGTTTAAAAACAAGTTATATGAATTGAAATTGCAGTGTAAAGCATTGTGCACCATCTTGCAACATGATGTGTAACCAAATTATTTATGTACTTATTTATCTTTTTTAATATAATTAATATTTTATAGGTCTTGAGATTTATAGGTTTTTTTTCTCTTTGAAAAAATAATCATTTTTCAAGAAAATCCATGTTTATAATACTAGCAAAGGCAAAAGCAAAAACTCATAAAGCTAGTAAAGATTGCTTAAAACTAGAATTTCTTAAACTACTTTTTCTTTTTAATAGTGCAAATACAATCTAGAATAATTTAGAACTCACACACATACTTGCATTTTCTTTAAAAAAAAAAAAACTACTTAAAAAATACTATTAAATTTGAGTAAATTCCAATTTCAATAAATCTTTAATAAATATATTCGAAATTTCCTAAACTATACATATAATGCTCACTAAATGAAACGAGAATTCCATAAAATAAGGTAAATGTCACATAAATGCATTTTCTTTTTAGTGAAGTCCAATTTCAATAAATCTTTAATAAATAAAAAAGTCAAAATTTCCTAAATTATTCATATAATGCTCACTAAGTGAAAAAGTAAGGTAAATGACATTTGTCTTATTCTAAAATTATTCATCAACATGTACTGTGAAATGAGAATTCCATAAAATTAAAAGTAGGGTAAATGACATTTGTCTTAATCTAATATTATTCATCAGCATGTACTTCCAATATGTGATATTATAATGGAGTAGATTTTTTTCATACATGCTATCAATTATGGGATATTATAATGATGTGTATTTTGCATAATTCATGAAAGCTATTCTTTCGTTAAGATTGATTTTGCATATTAGAATATCTATTTTGTCATACTTACCCTCAATTTGCATTTGGAATGGTTAATGTGAAATGACCTCGCTTATGTGAGTGAGAGGGCCCATGAAAGGTAAATATCCTTGAATGTTGTTAATCTTAGTGGGAGAGTAACAATGTTGTCCTTTTACCAACCAATCAAGTCAGGTAAATATCCTTGAATGTTGTTAATCTTAGTGGGAGAGTAACAATGTTGTCCTTTTACCAACCAATCAAGTCCGTGAAACATAGAAATCATGATGGTCTGATGTTTTCATTGTTTTTCAATTTACATTTAAATTAGTGTCAAATTTTAAGTTCATAGAAACTTGATGTCAAATTTATGTTCTAAAAATTTAAAAGTGATATTTTATTTTATATTAGAGATTCCATCTCCTCATAAATCAAAAGTGAGATATTTAAGGACATGCACCCTTGGAATACCATAAGTAAGTTTTGAAATGCATGTTGTACATGGTACTCTTGGTATCTTTACTAATAATACTTTGAAAAATGAATTTAAAAAAAATACAAAGAAAATTATTACTATGTATTTTATTTTAGGAGAAAATAAGATAAATTAAATTATTAGCCTAAAATATAATATTTAGATTTTTAATATTTATATATAAGAAAATTCTAATTGAAATTTCAACTTAAAGTGGAAAAAAAATTAAAAAAATAAAAACACAGAAACATTTTTCATCCATACTAAGAAAATAAATTGATATAAAATTAGTGAGGACTATTTTGTTTTTGGATTATTTTTGCATCAATTGATTTTTTTTTTCAAGATTTTCACCCATGATCTAAAAACACTTAGCCTCAATGACCCAAATTGATTTTTTTTTTCAAGATTTACACCCATGATCTAAACACTTAGCCTCAACAACCCAAATTTCCAATAGAACAAAAGGACAATTTTTTCCATGTCATTGATAGTTTCCTCCCCAAAACCACCCATTTTTGGATTTTTTTTGCACCAATTAATTTTATTTTCAAGATTTTTACCCATGAACTAAAAACACTTAGCCTCAACAACCCAAATTTCCAATAGAACAAAAAGTATACCTTTTGATTTAACCAAAAACAAGTGAGAGAATGTGCATACTAATAAGGAGAAAATGACTCGTAGCTTGTTGACTACCACGTAAAATTTATCGGTTGGACAATTTTTTCCATGTCATCGTTGATATTTTCCTCCCCAAAATCACCCATAAAAAACATTCCAAAAACCATAAGGAATATATTATATTATATTAAGTTTATTGTTTGTGGGAAATAACTTGAGGAGCTTTTAAATGCACAAATTTCTAAAATGCCTCTTTACTTTGCATATTCCTTGAAGGCCCAAGAGAAAACGAGCTATGCTCTATTATAGTTGTGAGGAACCTTCTTTGAATGCTTGCAACATGTACCTTGGTCTAATACCAATAGGAGATATCAATGCAAGCATTGTCACATCGGAGTTCTACTAGAGTTGTGAAGATCCTTCTTTGAATGTAGTACAACATGTACCTTGGTCTAATATTGATAAGAGATATTACATCAAGCATTGTCATGTCGAGCCTCATGGGACATTTCACAAAACTTAGATCATCTTGGATCAAACATATTATAACAAGTACTATCACATTGGAGATTATGGAAGTTCTTGCAAATGCTAGTCTCTCTTCTATGCATGGTGCAATACATCATATGAGTGCCAAAGCAAATACTAAATTTGTACCAACATGCACAATATATATCAATGGAAGCGTGAAATCATGTTCTTTCATGACATCTAACAATTCTCGGTGAAGAAGAGAGTAATTCAGAGTCTCTTCTCATAAGTATTAAGTAAGGGTGTTTAATACTCTCTAATAGAATGAGGTGAGGTGGCATCCTCACCTGATACTCTTAGTCAACCACTAAACCAACCATTGAAACTATGGTGCTCAAGAGACCACTTCACCATAATCCCAACTAAGGTCTTTCATTGAAGCCCAAAATTAATTAAATGTATTCACGATGCAAATAAACAAATGCAATGGAATGTACAAGCATGTAATAACTTGGATTCATGGCAATAAAATGCCCATGACTAGATTTTTTAATAGAAGATAATTGTCGAAGAAATTGGTTGTGTACGAACAATTTTCCACCCAATAGTAGACAGTCAATGCAAATGCCACCCCGAGCCATGGTATGAGGCCACAAGAAGAAAGAAATCAGACTACATGGCTCTAGTTCACTCAACCCAATCCTTTTGTTCTCATTGTTGGACCAATATTTTCCTCATAGTAGTCTAGGTATCTCATCTAGCCATCAAACAACCATGACACTCTCTTCCTTTGTCATAAGAAACACAAGGGAGATCTTCTCGTTCTCTACTCAACAATCCCTCAAAGATATTTTCCCTTCCAATGCTCTTCACTGTGGGTGGGGAGAGTCCAATCCATTGAATGCTTTTTGGGAATAACTTGCAAGGATAACACTTGGCCCCCAAACATCCAATGAGCAACAAATACACAATGGATGAAGGCTTTCTAACTTGCCCAACATCTATGCTCTCTTACAACCATCTATATCTCATCCAAGGCTTGCAATTCCTCTTTCAGAGTGTTGACAATGGTCAATTTCCATATTGGTTTGTGGTTGGTAATGGAGAGCATGACATGAGAAGTGTGTAGAGCATGAATGTGAGAGAGTGATTGAATGAAGGAAGAATCATGAGAGAGTTGAGGGAAATGATACATTCCTTTTGACAAGAGAATTAAGTACTCTCATGCTTCCCCATAATAATTGTACTTAACAACCCATGCTCTAATAACTACATGAGCATACTTCCCCACCAACCTCTATATGCATTTAATGATTGGATTTCTACATCAATGGAGGTGGATGGCTTCATGGAAAAAGAGACGAGATCTTAGGTTAACACTTTGTGATAGTGGATTACTTTACCAAAGGACCCCTAATTCCTCTTCCCCTCTAGTGGAATAATAGCCCCTCATGTACTCTTGGTAGCCATCTTGGACCATTATATATTATATTATAACATTAATATTTACATGGCTTGAGTTCAATGTGGCAAGCTTGCCACATGCTCCATACATCATTTATTCATGCCTAACCATTCACTAGTCAAGGCTTGGCCTTGAGCTGTGCACTAGGAATACATACAAACATATTTATAACATTTACCCACGAGTTCATTTATTTAAGCTCACATTGATTGACTCGTGTCCTTATAAACATGCATTTACAACTTATGCATATTTGATCCTTCTAAAGGTTAAAACTGGGGTATTACAGGTGCAAAATTATTTGCATTCTCACACTCGTAGAATTGTTTGCGACACAATACACTTTTTCTAGATGTGTTTGAATTGCATAGTTCAATCTAACCTCAAGGAAGTTCTACGATGCCGAGCATTGGAAATAATGCCACATAAATACTATTGTCCCAACACATAAACATACATTGTCCAGTCATTAATGTGGTTTGCGATTGTTCGACCTCGAAGACATTAAAGAATCTTCACAATGTGTTGTATCTTGCCAAATTCCATCACAAGTTCACATTAAGGTTCTCTTGTATGCCCAGATCCTCTGCTAGGTGACCAAGGGTGGAGCCAAGGCCAAGTTTGTTAGCACAAAGGGCCAACGAAAATCGTTTGAGGAGTTGAAGTGTCACCCCTACTCAATACTAGCCCTCACTAGTCAAGGCTTTTCCTTGAGCTTTGCACCGGGAGTACATACAAACATATTTATAACATTTACCCGTGGGGTCATTTATTTAAGCTCACATGGATTGACTCTTGTCCTTATAAACATGCATTTACAATTTATGCATATTTGGTTCTTCAAGGGGTTAAAACTAGGGTATTATAGGTGACATAATTATTTTCATTCTCACACTCGTAGAATTGTTTGCGACACATTGATACACTTTTGCTATATGTGTTTGAATTGCATAGATCAATCTAACTCCAAGGAAATTCTATGATGTAGAGCATTGGAAACAATGCCACATAAATATTATTGTCCCTACAAATAAACATGCATTGTCTAGTCGTTAATGTGGTTTGTGATTGTTTGGTCTCGAAGACACTAAATAAGCTTCACAACGTGTTGAACCTTGCCAAATTCCATCACAAGTTTGTGTTGGTGTTCTCTTGTTTTGTCTGAATCCTATGCTAGGTGACCAGGGGTGGAGCCAAGTCCAAGTTTGTTTGCACGAAGGGCCAACGAAAAACATTTGAGGAGTCGAAGTGTCGTCCCTACTCAATACTAGCCCTCACTTTGCATGTTCTACAACAACCATTTAAGATAAAAATTGAGACCTTAAATCATGACATCAATGGAGTTCTCACTTAAAATAGACTTTAGCTGGACTATCATAATGGGACACTTTGATGCGGTTTAAGGATACTCCACCTATGATAAGGAGCTTCACTCCATTATCTAGGGTTGTAGGCAATGAAAGTTACACTCTAGGAAATGACACTACCATCCACATTGACCACAAGCCTCTTCAATTCATGTAGACCCATGGCAAGTTGTAGAATGCCCACCATCAAAAGTGGAACACATCTCTTTAATAATGTCACATGAACATCAAGTATAAGGAAGACAATCCAATTGAGTTGTGAATATCCTTAGCATACCTTTGGTTGTAGCACCAACCACAATCCTTAATTCCCATGGACACAAGGATTCATAGTGGCCCCAATTGTATGGCAATGATCTTGACTTTGATGCTACATATTCAACATTAGTTGCACGTAAACAAGTTCTAAACTTTCACCTCTAGGATGGAATTCTATGCCATCTAGGCCATCTTTTCATTCCTTCGAGTAAGCGTGAGAAGATGATTTAGAACACACACTAGAGTTAGGTGGCATAACACTTTGACATGGAGAAGACAATCACAATGCTACAAAAGTATTTCTATAGGACAAAGATCTAACATGACATTAGTAAATGCATTAGACTGTGCATTGGTTGTGCCATCTCCAACCTTATAATAAAGAAGTAGGGGTTGTACACTCCTCTACCCACTCTAGATAATCTTTGGGAGTCAGTGTCTTTTTTGACACTTTTTTGAGAGATAAATTGTCTTCCCACAATGAATACAAGGATGGAGATCAAAACATTGTGTCTCCAAGTGACCAACTCTATGACAATGTTGGCACTTGTTAGCAATATTCTTCACCTCTTTGAGAAATCCTACACTCACAAATTGAATTGGTTTGGAGTAATTTGGGATACAAAATTTGTTGCCTTTGTCATATCCTAAGCCATGTCAATTTTTGTTGAACAACAATTCTTCCCAAGGTTTGGCAAACACCTTGGAAATATAATTTTGTAAATATTAACTTTCAACTTTTGTATCTTGAAATTTCTTGTTGCTACTACTTTCATTTAGTGCTACTTCTTCTCATTCATTCAAAACAAGGCTTTTCTTCATTGGTCCATTGTATGATTCCATATCATGATTAGTTAAGGAATCATCATCAATCTCTTGTGTTTCTTTTGTATCCACCATTAGGCCATGTGTATCACAAGTAGAATTAACCATCTGTATTATGCCTTGTGTGTCACAAGTCACACCAACCTTTTGTATGAACTCATTTATATCACATGCCACATCAACCATTTAGATAAGCTTTTTTGTATCACATGTTGTAACAATATTCTCTATTAGATATTTCGTGTCACAACTTGCATCAATCTTTTGAATAAGATCATTTGTTGACTGCATTGTATCAACCATGTGATCAATTATTTTTTGTCTTTAAATTAATTTCCACTCAAGTGCTTCTATCAATTTATCTTTCATATCAATTTGATTATGCAATTCATGGTTGTACTCTTGCAATTCCTTGATTTCCTAAGAGACATTTTGTAAACGCTTTCCTCCTTTACCTATTTCTTATTATTCTCTCGCTCACTTGTCACACTCGCTTGTAGTCGCTTGCTTGCACTTGTTTCTTTTATATTGGACTTGCTTGATTTGATGTTACACTTAGGTTATTGGGAACTACTGATCATGCACCCTAAAGTGTGATTACAATGACTTGACTTTGATGATTCACTTGACATCCTTATTCATATTTTAGGTAGGTCGTGATGATGACATTCACAATTAACTTTTTTTGACTTGAAAGGGTTTGGCACTTTACCCTTTGTACAATTCAATGTTCAAATTCAATGGTTTATAATCCAATAATAAATTTAATGCTTTACAAGAGTAGATGAACAACCAACAATTTTCTCTTTATGTGCTTTTAATTCTCAGTTGTAATCATCATTATCCTTCATAAATGCATGAGCATTGTGTGCTTGGTTTGTTTGGCAGTGTTAAATATGTGTCACACTAGACAAAATAAGCATCAAAGGAAATAACCACCATCCAAGAAATTATGAACAATTGCACACAAGTACAAATGTCCTTAGACCCCCTTATTCCATTTCAGGGTGGTCTAGGACAAAGAGCGAAACAAATTTTTAATCTTATTATGATATTCTTCTTATAATGATAATGGCTATATCTAAAGAGAAAAGTTTACCTCCTTAAAATTATTGCAACCTCCTTTTACAAAATTAAATACTTCTACAATCGTGTCAAACTTAACAATAGTGCTCATAAAAAAATGATGAGCATGCCCCCCTTAAAAAGACATCAATACATCGAGCCCTCGAGGTAGCTTAATTGGCAAGTGTTGTGATATGAATTGTTATGTTCGATGAGGTTTCTAGTTCAAATCCCCTGATTTATCCATGCCTGCGGAAGGGGCATACATATGATGAACCTGATTGTGCCTATGAACTAGTGAACCATTGCTCTTGGTCTGACATAGAGATCATAAAATACAATCTCAAATGGCATCCAAGATTTCGCAGGGTTTAACCGATTTAGATCTTTAACTGTGGATCGGATTCTCTCTTCAATTGAAAGTTTGGAAGTAGGTTTGAGGTTGCAAACGGTAAAAGCCCTCGAATTTGTGTCTGGCATGAAGGATGGAGACAAAGATTCAAGTTATGCATAAAATACTCCATCTATTTAGTTAAATATGCTCGAGGCCCTTAAACCCATTCTAGAACATGGGATGACCAAGAATGTCATATTTTCCATGGGGGGCAAATACCAGATGATCTTGAAATAAAACTTTGAAACCTTTGAAACTGTTAAAACCGCATCATCGTTGGATTCCAATCAGTGAAAAGGCTTGAGTGTAGGTTGAAATACAGACGATAGGGTGAAAATATAGGGTGTGTGAAAAGGGCACGATCACTTGAATATCTTCTGAGGGTTTTTCTGTGGTTAGCGTTCAAAGATGAATGGATCTTCAGAGCCTGGGTCATTGGAGTCTTTAAGGAAAAGCTTATTTTCAAAGCATATTTTAGCAATAGCTTTGTAAGAAACATATGATGATCCAGATTAAGGGCACAGTATTGGTATTTTTGACTACGTGTTGGGTTCTTCGATGTGTTTGAAGCAACAATTGGAGCTAGATAAGGAAGATGAGATCATAGATCTAGATCTGGGTATTTTCTACCAAAATACAGTTCTTTGAATGAATTAAGATGGGATAGGATGCAATATCCTTGACACAAGGCATAAAGCTGCAATACAAAACCTTGCCAGATTGGGAATTAAGGAAGATTGAAAAAACTATGTTGATAAGAGGTTTGAAGTAGCAAATAAATGTAACCCTCAATGACAAATTTTAATTGCATATCAAATTGAATATTTAATCAAAGAGAAAACAAACACAAGATGGCAGTTAAAATGGCTTGAAGAAATATTTACTACACACAACGATAGATCTACATGATCATGGCACTTCTAGCAGTTGTTTCTTTCTTCTCTTTTATGATATGCTTGACCCCAGATTAGAATCCAAGAAAGATAAATAACAATACCATTAAGGAAAATAGAAAGAGGAAATAAACTGACTTATTGCCTTAGTTACAACAACCTATGCTTGAAAGACCAATAGGAAGATTCGTGAGTTGTGCCTATAATGTATCTCAACTTAGTAGAGGTCCATTACTTGCCGAATACACATAAAAATAAAAATAAATTGCTAAATAAATTGTTGTATCTTACCAATTATTTGATCATACGTATTTAACCAATATCTAAATGAATCTACAACATGCTGAAATAACACATGAATGCAACTAATATCTCATTACATCAACATATAAATCAATCTTATTCACAGAACTAATACATAGTAAATTAAACTCATAATATAACTCAAAAATTAGATAAAACACTTGTCTTTTCAGAACAATTGTGCAACCAGCTGCTTGGGACGAACATTCCACCCAACCATAGACTTGTTGTTCCACATCTCAACAACAAGTGACCCCTGAGATGGGGATAGGAACCCACAAAAGAGGGTGATCTCTTACTATCCACACACAGCTCAAAAAAATCCCACAACCCACTGGAATTCTCCTACAATTATCTTGCTTTTCCACCAGCTCTCTTCCTCTCGACCTACCTAACCCAATGAATGTACCCATTCACGAATCTCAGTCCATCGGGCATCCCATTCGTTTATCAAGGTTTCTCTGGCACATGTAACTAGGAATCTCACTACTGGTAAAATCAAGGGAGCTCACTGCTATGAAAACAACCAAGAAACAACAACAATAACTTGCTATTGCAATGCAAATCCCTTAGGGTTTCACTCTTTAGTCCTAACAAACGTGTTCTCCTTCAATCTTCACAAATTGCTTCATCAATATTCAACTCCAAAAACACTCCAAAATTGTCCCTCCATCGATGCTCCAGCTCCAGTGCATTTCTTCCTATTGTTTGTTTGTTGTCCATGCAAAAGAAAACATGACAGACTAAACTTCTCCCTTATACCCATATAAATTTATTTATTTTTCCTGTTTGCTTGAATTCCACTCATCCCCACACTGATTTTACTTCAGTTTAACTCTACAACAACTATGAGATGTAACTCCCTACACCCACCCTCTTAGATAAATTCAACGATTGGGCTCTTCCACACTCAAGGAAAATCATAAGGTTTACTCAAAGCATTAAAATCAAGAAAATGATTTGGGAATTAAACTAATGGTTAAAAAACCCTTCCTAGACCCTTCCCCTCTTGTGGATTACTCAGCCCCCAATCTATTCATGTCCCCCGACCACTGATATCATATTTTATTTATTAAAATTTAGAAATACAACTCACATATACACCACTTGCCCATAATCATACATTATAGTGACATTATGCATTAATTAAATAAGGGAATATAATGGTGATGTTATATCCCCCCTCCCCTAAAATTGTGCACCATCCTCGGTGCACAACGCTACGTCGAAATACATGTACAATTTACATCACAATATTCAGAAAAAAAAGAAAAATATGCAAATTTTACCCTCCTACAACAGTTCTAATCATGTTTTCCCATTTTTTCTCAACCCAATGACCCCAAGAGTGTGTCGCCTTCACTACCCTCAGTTCATCGGGTTGCACCGTTCACTTATTAGGCTGTCAATGCAGGTGACTAGTAACTCTGAGATGGGGTTCCAGAAATCTAGTTTCCTAAAACAGAGTCTTGCATTATGTTTTCTTCAAAATTGACAAAAAAAATGTGGGTATTCCTTCCACATAGTTTCTTCGTGCTCCCATGTTGTGTCTTTAAGACCGTAGCAAGTCCATTGAACTTTTACCATCCCTATAGCTTTGTTCCTTAGCACTTTGACTTTCTGGTCTAGGATGCACTTTGAATCCACCCTGAAGTCTCCTTCATGTTCCACCTGGATCACAAAACAATCAATTATGTGGTTAGGGTCAGACACATATTTCTTTAATAATGACACATGGAATAGATTATGCACTCTCATGGATGTAAGCAATGTTATCATGTATGCAACTGGCCCTATCTTCTCTAATATTTTAAAAGGCTAGCAATATCTTGTTGCCAACTTTGGGTAGAAACCCAATATTAGCGAACTTCTTTTCACCTTCACTTTCAAAAAACCATGTTCACCCACTTTAAAATCTATGAAAACTTTGTTCTTGTTTGCATAACTTTTCTTCCTATCCTGGAAAGCCTTTAAATTCTACYTGATCTTTGTCATTTTCTCTTCCATTTCCTTCAACAACTCTGTCTGTTGGGCTATCCCAACTTACTCGTGTGTTACACTTCCTGCCATACATTGTCTCGAACATGATCATTTTTAATGAGGCTTGATACCCATTATTGTAAGCAAATTCAACTAAGTGGATGTAGTCTTCCCACTTTGATGGTTGGTCCATCACATACATTCTAAGCATGTCTTCAATTATTATGTTGGTCCTCTCTGTTTTCCCTCTAGAGTGTAGGTGATATGTTGTACTGAGATTTGAATTTTTCCCAAAGCCTTTGAACAAACCTTTCAAAAAATTGGAAGTAAACTTTCGATCTCTATCTGAACTATTGCTTTAGGCATTCCATGTATCCTGATAACTTATTTCATGTACATCTCTGCAACATTTTGTGTCTTGTGTGTAGTTTTCATTGGGATAAAATGTGCATCCTTAGTCAATTTGTCCACCATGACCATGATGGAATCGTGTTGCTTCACTGCTCTAGGTAGATTGGTAATAAAATCAACTATAACGACTTCCTCCATGAGACCTTGTTCTCATCAAGGTGTTTGGATTACTTAAGTTTATCCCACCACATGGATACCTTTCCTTGCAAGTGGTAGGTTGCAATTCTTGTTTCTACCCTGGAGGGTAATCACATTGTTGCAAATATTTTTTCATTTCCAAGAGTCAGGCCTCAACCTCTTCTCTATTTCTATGCTCACCATTAAAAGTTGGTGGCTTGATTTTCCTAAGTTCACCTTGCAATATGTCTGAATCAAGTCTTCTCCTCTGCCTCCTAAAATGAGACACACTTGGGCTGTTCCCTGGCCCTGAACTTGTATGAACTCTCCTAGTGGATTGCTTTGAATAATGATGGTACATGCTCATGCATCTAATTGACTGCTTGTCATTCCCATGATCATTCATTATACTATGGAATATTGATGTTTCCACTTGTCTAACACTATCTTCTTGCTTTGAACTAAAGTCTTTGTTGACTTGTCAGTGCAACATATTTAGACTCTGTAGTAGCTCCTCTTGAGCTTTCATAATATTTTCATTATCAGCCCTATAAATTTGCATTACTCTCTAAAGAATTCTTATAGTTACATCCAACTCTACAAGCTCCTCCCTACCTTTTTCTCCATTGGATTTTGTCTCAACATTTCCCATGTTGCCATAAAACCTTATGAATTCATCCCCATAGCTCTCAGAATCCTCCATCACTGTGGTTCTCATACAAGAACCAAACTTTCCTCCTAAACCTCTAAATTCTGTAAGAAAATGTGCATGAAATAAAATTTTTGTTAGACAAAACATATATACACATTTCTGGACAAAGAAAACATAATTTTTCTTCTCTTTAGGCCACTAGTCATATTCTTTTGAGTTGACTGTAATATTTATTGCTCATATCAATTTTTTGGGTGCATTCATCTCTCCAAGAGCTTTCCAATGGCTAGTAGTTTGCTCAATTTTGAGCTCAGAGCAGAAAGTTATGCCCCTCTTATAATTCTTGGGAAATTGTCCCCTTTGCCGACGTGACGATGCCCCTTGGCGCCATGTGGAACCCTCCATACCAGTGTCAATCTATGTGACATAGCCGATGTGGCTTACTGTCCATACTAGAAATATGATTTCCGCGACATAGGCCTAGATATCCAGTCATCTGGCCTTTCCAAAAAATCTCGATATCTACCATTCGAGAAAACAATAGTGAGATCTCAATTGTCCATCGATGAGATCACCCTGAAACACTGACCATTTGATTTCCTTGAGATCTGTGTTGTAAGCTTATCGACCATCCAACATTTTCATCAAGGTCTCACCCTAGTTAGTCCCATATCCTTGCATATACTAGATTTACTAGTTCCACCCACAAGGTTCCTCACTTTCCCAGATGTCTAGGATATCTTCCATTTGAACATCCAACACTTCTAGCAAGTACAAACAAATGAAAAACCATAGATACACTGACCTCCAGAGGGTCATGGCTCCCCACTTCAGGGTTCACCAGCCCGTTCCCATCATTCGACATCCAAGACTTTATTAAAGGTCCAATTTATAAAACTTTTGGATATATGGATATTGATCCATCATATAGTCTTCCACCATGGCCTAGCTGACGAGACACTATGCTGACATGGCACTGACAATGTGGCATCTGACACAAACTTAACGTGATCCCTAACATGGCATGCTAACGTGTTGTCCCACTTGTCTTGCTGAGTTGGCATTTCTGACACATTCATTTACGTGGCATGCTAACATGGTATCTGACCTTCATAAAAAAAACTCATATCCAGATCTGACCCTTTCATTAAAAATTCGCCTTAGGGATCCCCAAATGCCCAAATGCCAATGTCTCACATATGGAATCCACATCTTTCCAACCACATCTCACTGTAAGGACCTCTGGATGTTGGAATACCTATGCCCTGCATCTGACATTCACCCATATGGCCTTCCACGTGGACCCGCTGACCTACCCTTCCTGTCGACGTGGTCTCCGAAAGGGTGCTAACATGGCACTAAGGTGGCTTTCCAACATGGGATTCGACTTCATCAAAGTTTTATATCCGACATTTGGAATTTTGTTAACAACTCACCTCAAGGAATCCCTGGATGCCCGGATGTCTCTATCCCGCATCTGGCATGCAGACCTTTCGATAGAGAATCACCTTGGAACACTTAAGGTACTCAGATATCTAGATGTCGTCCTTGCCACTTGCTTCAATGGATCAATGGCTGAAAACTGGGGATGATTTGATCCAACGACTCAGATTATGATGGCTCTGTCACCATTTGCAGTGCATATCCTGGATTCAAAACTTTTTTAATGCTCATTGTTTTGGTCCTATGCATGTTCGAATTAACCAAGTTTTGAATTCAATAACCTTGAGTGAGGTTTTTCCTCCTGATTTGGCCCAGAATTGGGGGGTTTTTGACCCAAATTTCACCATGACCTTCCATGGTCGACTTTGACAGAGCCAACACTGCAAATCGTGCGCTAACATTTTGTCAAATAGTTTCATTCAGTGGCCTGCAACTCTGTTTTAGTATGGCTTCTCTGTCCCATACAACCCGAGTGTTGTAAACCAAAGCTCTGATTCCAATATGTAACCTACCCCGACTAATAAATTGTTGTATCTTACCAATTATTTGATCATACGTATTTAACCATTATCTAAATGCATCTACAACATGCTGAAATAACACATGAATGCAACTAATATCTCATTACATCAACATATAAATCAATCTCATTCAGAGAACTAATACATAGTAAATTAAACTCATAATATAACTCAAAAAATAGATAAAACACTTGTCTTTTCAGAAATAGTTGTGCAACTAGCTGCTTGGGACGAACGTTCCACCCAACCATAGACTTGTTGTTCCACATCTCAAAAACAAGTGACCCCTGAGATGGGGATAGGAACCCACAAAAGAGGGTGATCTCTCACTATCCACTAACAGCTCAGAAAAATCCCACAACCCACTGGAATTCTCCTACAATTATCTTGGTTTTCCACCAGCTCTCTTCCTCTCGACCTACCTAACCCAATGAATGTACCCATTCACGACTCTCAGTCCATCGAGCATCCCATTCGTTTATCAAGGTTTCTTTGGCACATGTAACTAGGAATCTCATTACTAGGAAAATCAAGGGAGCCCACTGTTACGAAAACAACCAAGAAACAACAACAATAACTTGCTATTGCAATGAAAATCCCTTAGGGTTTCACTCTTTAGTCCTAAAAACCTTGTTCTCCTTCAATCTTGACAAATTGCTTCATCAATCTTCAACTCCAAAAACACTCCAAAATTGTCCCTCCATCGATGCTCCAGCTCCAATGCATTTCTTCCTGTTGTTTGGTTGTTGTCCATGCAAAAGAAAACATGACATACTAAAATTCTCCCTTCTACCCATATAAATTTATTTATTTTTCCCGTTTGCTTGAATTCCACTCATCCCGAAACTGATTTTACTTCAGTTTAACTGTACAATAACTATGAGATGTGACTCCCTACACCCACCCTCTTAGAGAAATTCAACAATTGGGCTCTTCCACACTCTAGGAAAATCATAAGGTTTACTCAAAGCATTAAAATCAAGAAAATGATATGGGAATTAAACTCATGGTTAAAAAACCCTTCCTAGACCCTTCCCCTTTGGTGGATTACTCAGCCCCCAATCTGTTCATGTCCCCCGACCACTGACATCATATTTTATTTATTAAAATTTAGAAATAGAATTCACATATAAACCACTTGCCCATAACCATACATTATAGTAACATTATGCATTAATTAAACAAGGGAATATAATGGTGATGTTATATCCCCCCTCCCCTAAAATTGTGCACCATCCTCGGTGCACAACGCTACGTCGAAATACATGTACAATTTACATCATAATTTTCAGAAAAACAAGAAAAATATGCAAATTTTACCCTCCTACAACAGTTCTAACCATGTTTTCTCATTTTTTCTCAACCTGATGATCCCAAGAGTGTGTCGCCTTCACTACCCTCAGTTCATCGGGTTGCACCATTCACTTATTAGGCTGTCAATGCAGGCGACTAGGAACTCTTAGATGGGGTTCCAGAAATCTAGTTTCCTAAAACAGAGTCTTGCATTATGTTTTCTTCAAAATTGACAAAAAAAATGTGGGTATTCCTTCCACATAGTTTCTTCGTGCTCCCATGTTGCATCTTTAAGACCGTAGCAAGTCCATTGAACTTTTACCATCCCTATAGCTTTGTTCCTTAGCACTTTGACTTTCTGGTCTAGGATGCACTTTGAATCCACCCTGAAGTCTCCTTCATGTTCCACCTGGATCACAAAACAATCAATTATGTGGTTAGGGTCAGACACATATTTCTTTAATAATGACACATGGAATACATTATGCACTCTCATGGATGTAAGCAATGTTATCATGTATGCAACTGGCCCTATCTTCTCTAATATTTTAAAAGGCTAGCAATATCTTGTTGCCAACTTTGGGTAGAAACCCAATATTAACAAACTTCTTTTCACCTTCACTTTCAAAAAATCATGTTCACCCACTTTAAAATCTATGAAAACTTTGTTCTTGTTTGCATAACTTTTCTTCCTATCCTGGAAAGCCTTTAAATTCTACCTGATCTTTTTCATTTTCTCTTCCATTTCCTTCAACAACTCTGACCCAATAACAACTTTTTCTGTTGGGCTATCCCAACTTACTCATGTGTTACACTTCCTGCCATACATTGTCTCGAACATGATCATTTTTAATGAGGCTTGATACCCATTATTGTAAGCAAATTCAACTAAGTGGATGCAGTCTTCCCACTTTGATGGTTGGTCCATCACATACATTCTAAGCATGTCTTCAATTATTATGTTGGTCCTCTCTATTTTCCCACTAGAGTCTAGGTGATATGTTGTACTGAGATTTGAATTTTTCCCAAAGCCTTTGAACAAACCTTTCAAAAAATTGGAAGTAAACTTTCAATCTCTATCTGAACTATTGCTTTAGGCATTCCATGTATCCTGATAACTTATTTCATGTACATCTCTGCAACATTTTATGCCTTGTGTGTATTTTTCATTGGGATAAAATGTGCATCCTTAGTCAATTTGTCCACCAAGACCATGATGGAATCGTGTTGCTTCACTGCTCTAGGAAGATTGGTAATAAAATCCACTATAACTACTTCCTCCATGAGACCTTCTTCTCATCAAGGTGTTTCGATTACTTAAGTTTATCGCACCACATGGCTGCCTTTCCTCGCAAGTGGTAGATTGCAATGCTTAATTCTACCCTGGAGGGTAATCATGTTGTTGCAAATATTTTTTCATTTCCAAGAGTCAGGCCTCAACCTCTTCTCTATTTATATGCTCACCATTAAAAGTTGGTGGCTTGATTTTCCTAAGTTCACCTTGCAATATGTTTGACTCAATTCTTCTCCTCTGCATCTTAACATGAGACACACTTGGGCTACTCCCTGGCCCTGAACTTGTATGAAATCTCCTAGTGGATTGCTTTGAATAATGATGGTGCCTGCTCATGCATCTAATTGACTGGTTGTCATTCCCATGCTCATTCATTATACTATGGAATCTTGATGTTTCCACTTGTCTGACACTATTTGCTTACTTTGAACTAAAGTCTTTGTTGACTTGTCAGTGCAACATATTTAGACTATGTAGTAGATCCTCTTGAGCTTTCATAATATT
The DNA here is from genome assembly GCA_009831015.1 of Picea engelmannii. Classification (NCBI taxonomy): domain Eukaryota; kingdom Viridiplantae; phylum Streptophyta; class Pinopsida; order Pinales; family Pinaceae; genus Picea; species Picea engelmannii. The sequence continues at coordinate 901,218 of ML779389.1, forward strand.
TTCATTATCAGCCCTATAAATTTGCATTACTCTCTACAAGATTCTTATAGTTACATCCAACTCTACAAGCTCCTCCCAACCTTTTCCTCCATTGTATTTTGTCTCAACATTTCCCATGCTACCATAAAACCTTATGAATTCATCCCCATAGCCATAATACCTCTCAGAATCCTCCATGACTATGGTTCTCATATCGGAACCAAACTTCCCTCCTAAACCTCTAAATTCTGTAAGAAAATGTGCATGAAATAAAAATTTTGTTAGACAAAACATATATACACATTTCTGGACAAAGAAAACATATTTTTTCTTCTCTTTAGGCCACTAGTCATATTGTTTTGAGTTGACTGTAATATTTATTGCTCATATCAATTTTTTGGGTGCATTCATCTCTCCAAGAGCTTTCCAATGACTAGTCGTTTACTCAATTTTGAGCTTGAAGTAGAAAGTTATGCCCCTCTGATCATTCTTGGGAAATCGTCCCCCTTGCCGACGTCACGATGCCCCTTGGCGCCATGTGGACCCCTCTATACCAGTGTCAATCTATGTGAAATAGCCGATGTGGCTTACTGTCCATACTGAAATATGATTTCCACGACATAGGCCTAGATATCCGGTCATCTGGCCTTTCCAAAAAATCTCGATATCTACCATCTGAGAAAACAATAGTGAGATCTCAATTTTCCATCAATGAGATCAACCTGAAACACCGACCATTTGATTATCCTTGAGATATGTGTTGTAAGCTTACCGACCATCCAACATTTTCATCAAGGTCTCACCCTAGGTAGTCCCATATCCTCGAATATACTAGATCTACTAGTTCCACCCACAAGGTTCCTCACTTTCCCAGATGTCTAGGATATCTTCCATTCGAACATCCAACACTTCTAGCAAGTACAAACAAATGAAAAACCACAGATACATTGACCTCCGGAGGGTCATGGCTCCCCACTTCAGGGTTAACCATCTCGTTCCCATCATCCGACATCCAAGACTTTATTAAAGGTCCAATTTAGAAAACTTTTGGATGTATGGATCTTGATCCATCATATAGTCTTCCACCATGGCCTAGCTGAGGAGACACTATGCTGACGTGGCACTAATAATGTGGCATCTGACACAAACTTAACGTGAGCCCTAACATGGCATGCTAACGTGTCGTCCCACTTGTCTTGCTAAGTTGGCATTCCTGACACATTCATTTACATGGCATGCTGACGTTGTATCCGACCTTCATAAAAAAAATTCATATCCAGATCTGACCCTTTCATTAAAAATTTGCCTTAGGGATCCCCAAATGCCCAAATGCCAATGTCTCACATATGGAATCCGCATCTTTCCAACCACGTCTCACTGTAAGGACCTCTGGATGTTGGAATACCTATGCCCTGCATCTGGCATTCACCTGTATGGCCTTCCACGTGGACCTGCTAACGTACCCTTCCCGTCGACGTGGTCTCCGACAGGGTGCTAACATGGCACTAAGGTGACTTTCCAACACAGGATTCAGCTTCATCAAAGTTTTATATCCGACATTTGGAATTTTGTTAACAACTCACCTCAAGGAATCCCTGGATGCCCGGATGTCTCTATCCCGCATCTGGCATGCGGCCCTTTCGATAGAGAATCACCTTAGAACACTTAAGGTGCTCAGATATCTAGATGTCGTCCTTGCCACTTGCTTCAATGGATCGATGGCTGAAAGCTGGGGATGATTTGATCCAACGACTCATATTAAATGATGGCTTTGTGACCATTTGCAGTGCATATCCTAGATTCAAAACTTTGTTAATGCTCATTGTTTTGGTCCCATGCATGTCCGAAATAACAATTTTTTGAATTCAATAACCTTGAGTGAGGTTTTTCCTCCCGATTTCACCCAGAATTGGGGGGTTTTTGACCCAAATTTCACCATGACCTTCCATGGTCGACTTTGACAAAGCCAACACTGGAAATCGTGCGCTAACATTTTGTCAAATAGTTTCATTCATTGGCCTGCAACTTTTCTTTAGTATGGCTTCTTTGTCCCATACAACCTGAGTGTTGTAAACCAAAGCTCTGATTCCAATATGTAACCTACCCCGACTAATAAATTGTTGTATCTTACCAATTATTTGATCATACGTATATAACCATTATCAAAATGCATCTACAACATGTTGAAATAACACATGAATTCAAATAATATATCATTACATCAACATATAAATCAATCTCATTCACAGAACTAATACATAGTAAATTAAACTCATAATATAACTCAAAAAATAGATAAAACACTTGTCTTTTCAGAACAGTTGTGCAACTAGTTGCTTGGGACGAACGTTCCACCCAACCATAGACTTGTTGTTCCACATCTCAACAACAAGTGACCCCTGATATGGGGATAGGAACCCACAAAAGAGGGTGATCTCTAATTATCCACTCACAGCTCAGAAAAATCCCACAACCCACTGGAATTCTCCTACAAATATCTTGGTTTTCCACCATCTCTCTTCCTCTCGACCTGCCTAACCCAATGAGTGTACCCATTCACGACTCTCATTCCATCGGGCATCCCATTCATTTATCAAGGTTTCTATGGCACATGTAACTAGGAATCTCACTGCTAGGAAAATCAAGGGCACTCACTGCTACGAAAACAACCAAGAAACAACAACAATAACTTGTTATTGCAATGCAAATCCCTTAGGGTTTCACTCTTTAGTCCTAACAACCTTGTTCTCCTTCAATCTTCACAAATTGCTTCATCAATCTTCAACTCCAAAAACACTCCAAAATTGTCCCTCCATCGATGCTCCAGCTCCAGTGCATTTGTTTCTGTTTTTTACTTGTTGTCCATGCAAAAGAAAACATGATAGACTAAACTTCTCCCTTCTACCCATATAAATTTATTTATTCTTCCTGTTTGCTTGAATTCCACTCATCCCCAAACTGATTTTACTTCAGTTTAACTGTACAATAACTATGAGATGTGACTCCCTACACCCACCCTCTTAGAGAAATTCAACAATTGGGATCTTCCACACTCAAGGAAAATCATAAGGTTTACTCAAAGCATTAAAATCAAGAAAATGATTTGGGAATTAAAATCATGGTTAAAAAACCCTTCCTAGACCCTTCCCCTCTTGTGGATTACTCAGCCCCCAATCTATTCATGTCCCCCGACCACTGACATCATATTTTATTTATTAAAATTTAGAAATACAATTCACATATACACCACTTGCCCATAACCATACATTATAGTTACATTATGCATTAATTAAACAAGGGAATATAATGGTGATGTTATATCCCCCCTCCCCTAAAATTGTGCACCATCCTCGGTGCACAATGCTACGTCGAAATACATGTACAATTTACATCACAATATTCATAAAAACAAGAAAAATATGCAAATTTTACCCTCCTACAACAATTCTAATCATGTTTTCCCATTTTTTCTCAACCCGATGACCCCAAGAGTGTGTCGCCTTCACTACCGTCAGTTCATCGGGTTGCACCGTTCACTTATTAGGCTGTCAATGCAGGTGACTAGGAACTCTGAGATGGGGTTCTAGAAATCTAGTTTCCCAAAACAGAGTCTTGCATTGTGTTTTCTTCAAAATTGACAAAAAAAATGTGGGTATTCCTTCCACATAGTTTCTTCGTGCTCCCATGTTGCGTCTTTAAGACCGTAGCAAGTCCATTGAACTTTTACCATCCCTATAGCTTTGTTCCTTATCACTTTGACTTTCTGGTCTAGGATGCACTTTGAATCCACCCTGAAGTCTCCTTCATGTTCCACCTGGATCACAGAACAATCAATTATGTGGTTCGGGTCAGCCACATATTTCTTTAATAATGACACATGGAATACATTATGCACTCTCATGGATGTAAGCAATGTTAGCATGTATGCAACTGGCCCTATCTTCTCTAATATTTTAAAATGCTAGCAATATCTTGTTGCCAACTTTGTGTAGAAACCCAATATTAGCGAACTTCTTTTCACGTTCACTTTCAAAAAACCATGTTCACCCACTTTAAAATCTATGAAAACTTTGTTCTTGTTTGCATAACTTTTCTTCCTATCTTGGAAAGCCTTTAAATTCTACCTGATCTTTGTCATTTTCTCTTCCATTTCCTTCAACAACTCTAACCCAATAACAACTTTGTCTGTTGGGATATCCCAACTTACTCGTGTGTTACACTTCCTGCCATACATTGTCTCGAACATGATAATTTTTAATGAGGCTTGATACCCATTATTGTAATCAAATTCAACTAAGTGGATGTAGTCTTCCCACTTTGATGGTTGGTCCATCACATACATTTTAAGCATGTCTTCAATTATTATGTTGGTCCTCTCTGTTTTCCCACTAGAGTGTAGGTGATATGTTGTACTGAGATTTGAATTTTTCCCAAAGCCTTTGAACAAACCTTTCAAAATATTTGAAGTAAACTTTCGATCTCTATCTGAACTATTGATTTAGGCATTCCATGTATCTTGACAACTTATTTCATGTACATCTCTGCAACATTTTATGCCTTGTGTGTAGTTTTCATTGGGATAAAATGTGCATCATTAGTTAATTTTTCCACCATGACCATGACAGAATCATGTTGCTTCACTGCTCTAGGCAGATTGGTAATAAAATCCACTATAACTACTTCCTCCATGAGACCTTCTTCTCATCAAGGTGTTTCAATTACTTAAGTTTATCCCACCACATGGCTGCCTTTCCTCGCAAGTGGTAGGTTGCAATTCTTGTTTCTACCCTAAAGGGTAATCATGTTGTTGCAAATATTTTTTCATTTCCAAGAGTCAAGCCTCAACCTCTTCTCCATTTCTATGCTCACCATTAAAATTTGGTGGCTTGATTTTCCTAAGTTCACCTTGCAATATGTTTGACTCAAGTCTTCTCCTCTGCCTCCTAACATGAGACACACTTGGGCTACTCCCTGGCCCCGAACTTGTATGAACTCTCCTAGTGGATTGCTTTGAATAATGATGGTCCCTGCTCATGCATCTAATTGACTGCTTGTCATTCCCATGATCATTCATTATACTATGGAATCTTGATGTTTCCACTTGTCTGACATTATCTGCTTTCTTTGAACTAAAATCTTTGTTGACGTTTTAGTGCAACATATTTAGACTCTGTAGTAGCTCCTTCTGAGCTTTCATAATATTTTCATTATCAACCCTATAAATTTGCATTACTCTCTACAGGATTCTTATAGTTACATCCAACTCTAAAAGCTCCTCCCTACCTTTTCCTCCATTGGATTTTGTCTCAACATTCCCCATGCTGCCATAAAACCTTATGAATTCATCCCCATAGCCATAATACCTCTCAAAATCCTCCATGACTGTGGTTCTCATACAGGAACCAAACTTCCCTCTTAAACCTCTAAATTATGTAAGAAAATGTGCATGAAATAAAAATTTTGTTAGAAAAAACATATATACACATTTCTGGACAAAGAAAACATATTTTTTCTTCTCTTTAGGCCATTAGTCATATTCTTTATAGTTGACTGTAATATTTATTGCTCATATCATTTTTTTGGGTGCATTCATCTCTCCAAGAGCTTTCCAATGACTAGTCGTTTGCTCAATTTTGAGCTCGGAGCAAAAATTTATGCCCCTCTGATAATTCTTGGGAAATTGTCCCCCTTGCCGACGTCACGATGCCCCTTAGCGCCATGTGAACCCCTCTGTACCAGTGACAATCTATGTGACATAGCCGATGTGGCTTATTGTCCATATTGGAAATATGATTTCCGCGACATAGGCCTAGATATCCGGTCATTTGGCCTTTCCAAAAAATCTCGATATCTACCATCCGAGAAAACAATAGTGAGATCTCAATTGTCCATCGATGTGATCAACCTGAAACATTGACTATTTGATTTCCTTGAGATCTATGCTGTAAGCTTACCTACCATCCAACATTTTCATCAAGGTCTCACCCTAGGTAGTCCCATATCCTCGAATATACTAGATCTACTAGTTCCACCCACAAGGTTCCTCACTTTCCAGATGTCTAAGATATCTTTCATTTGAACATCCAACACTTCTAGCAAGTACAAACAAATGAAAAACCACATATACACTAACCTCCGGAGGGTCATGGCTCCCCACTTCAGGGTTCACCATCCCGTTCCCATCATCCGACATCCAAGACTTTATTAAAGGTCCAATTTAGAAAATTTTGGATATATGGATCTTGATCCACCATATAGTCTTCCACCATGGCCTAGTTGATGAGACACTATGCTGACGTGGCACTGATAATGTGGCATCTGACACAAACTTAATGTGATCCTTAACATGTCATGCTAACGTGTCATCCCACTTGTCTTGCTGAGTTGGCATTCCTAACACATTCATTTACATGGCATGCTGACGTGGTATCCGACCTTCATAAAAAAAATTAATATCCAAATCTGACCCTTTCATTAGAAATTCGCCTTAGGGATCCCCAAATGCCCAAATGCCAATGTCTCACATATGGAATCCGCATCTTTCCAACCACGTCTCACTGTAAGGACCTCTGGATGTTGGAATACCTATGCCCTGCATCTGACATTCACCCATATGGCCTTCCACGTGGACCCGCTGACGTACCCTTCCCATCGACGTGGTCTCCGACAGGGTGCTAACATGGCACTAAGGTGGCTTTCCAACATGGGATTCGGCTTCATCAAAGTTTTATATCCGACATTTGGAATTTTGTTAACAACTCACCTCAAGGAATCCATGGATGCCCGGATGTCTCTATCTCGCATCTGGCATGCGACCCTTTCGACAGAGAATCACCTTGGAACACTTAAGGTGCTCATATATCTAGATGTCGTCCTTGCCACTTGCTTCAATGGATCGATGGTTGAAAACTGGGGATGATTTGATGCAACGACTCAGATTAAATGATGGCTCTGTCACCATTTGCAGTGCATATCCTGGATTCAAAACTTTGTTAATGCTCATTGTTTTGGTCCTATGCATGTCTGAATTAACAAAGTTTTGAATTCAATAACCTTGAGTGAGGTTTTTCCTCCCGATTTCGCCCAGAATTGGGGGGTTTTTGACCCAAATTTCACCATGACCTTCCATGGTCAATTTTGACAAATCCAACACTGGAAATCGTGCACTATCATTTTGTCAAATAGTTTCATTCATTGGGCTACAACTCTGCTTTAGTATGGCTTCTCTTTCCTATACAACCCGAGTGTTGTAAACCAAAGCTATGATTCCAATATGTAACCTACCCCGTCTTAGTTGAGGTCCATTACTTGCAAAATACACATAAAAATAAAAAAATTCTGCTAAATAAATTCTCGTACCTTACCAGCTACTTAATCATACATATTTGACCATTATCTAAATGCATCTATAGCATGCTAAAATAACACATGAATGCAACTAATAACTCATTACAATGACATATAAACCAGTCTCATTCACATAGCTAATGCACAATAAATTAAACTCATAATATAACTCAAAAAATAGATAAAACACTTGTCTTTTCAGAATAGTTGTGGAACCAGCTGCTTGGGACAGACGTTCCACCCAACCATAGACTTGTTGTTCTACATATCAACAACAAGTCAACCCCAAGATGGGGATAGGAATCCAAAAAAGAGGGTGATATCTCACTATCTATTCACAGCTCGGAAAAATCCAACAACCCACTGGAATTCTCCTACAACTATCCTAATTTTCCACCAACTCTCTTCCTCTCGACCTGCCCAACCCAAGGAATGTACCCCTTCATTGCTCTCAGTCCATCGGGTGTCCCATTCGTTTATTAGGGTCTCTCTGGCACATGTAACTAGGAATATCACTATTAGAAAACTCAAGGGAGCTCACTGCTAGGAAAAGGACCAGGAAACAACAACAATTACTTGTTATTGTAGTGCAACTCCCACAAGATTTCACTCTTTAGGACCGACAATTTGGTTCTCCTGCAATCCTGACAACTTGCTTCATCAATCTTTAGCTCCAAACACAATCCAAAATTCTCCCTCGATCGTTGCTCCAGCTCCAATGCATTTCTTCTTGTTGTTTGCTTGATGTCCATGCAAAAAAAATGTGACGGTCTAAACTATGCCTTTCTGCCCATACGAATTTCCTGCTTTTTATGTTTGCATGACTTCTACTTGTCCCCAAGTTTATTGTACTTCGGTTAAAGTCTACAATAACTATGGGATGTGACTCCCTACATCGACCCTCTTACAAAAATTCAATGATTGAGATCTTCCACACTCAATACAAATCAAAAGGTTCACTCAAAGCATTAAAATCAAGAAATTTATTTGGGAAACTCATGGCTAAAATCTCCTTCCTAGACCCCTCCCATCTTGTGGATTACTCAACCCCCAATCTTTTTCCATGTCCCCCGACAACTGGCATCACATTTTATTTATCAAAATTTAGAAATACAATTCACATATACATCACTTGGCCACAACCATACATCATATCTACATTATGCATTAATTAAACTGGGGATTATAGTGGGGATGTTACAGTGCCCATTTTATATACCATGCCGAAATTTCTTCGTTTCTTACTTGATCTTTGTATGTAGATCTTCTCAAACCTCATAGATCACCACCATGAACTCAAAACTCTCATATATAACTATCATGGAGGCATCATGGAGTTATGAGGCCCTTAAAACTGAAGGAGCTTTGATACCATGTTCCAAAATTAGCACAAGTGAGACAAGACAAGAATTGACGAAAAAGGCTTTAAGCCATTCTGTTGCTCATTGAATTGATCTCATGATATGAATTTATAGTGCATGGAATGAACCACTTCTAGATCTGTATCTCATTGACAACTCATCAATGGATCATGACAACACCTCATATCAATGTGGTCTTGGACTTTTTTATTGTCTAGGGACTTACAGTCTAACACAAAGGGTCAAATGCACAAGAGACCAACTCTCCTAGTCGTCCCTAACTTGGAGTTGAAATGTAAAGGATGTGAAATTAATAAGATTTCTTGCTAAATATAATGCTTCAGCACAACCATAATGTGAGAGATAAGAAATAGAATCTTAATCTAGCAAGCAAAATAATAATATTAAAATTAGAAGTGTGCACATGTAAGATTCCATGATGTTTAAGCTCTTGATTGGATTGATGGAGCAACAATAACATCTTGAGGAATGCTACTTGACTCTTAAGGGAATGAAGGCACACACAAAAATCCTTGTTATAATATTGTCAGATAATAAACCTCGTAGATTATTGATTTAATTTATAACACCATTCTTATTTCAAAATAATTTAATGCCATTTCTCCATAGCCTACAAGGGTGGTTGAAAATAAGGGAAAATACCAAAGGTCGAAGCCTAAAATATTAATAGATTATCCAAATGGTTGCAAGAGTATAATATGAACACATTACATTATTGTGTTAAAAAAATAACTACAAAATGATGAGCCAAATCATTACTTCATAGTATGAAAAGGAAAAATGATAAATCCTCACAGGAACACAATATCTTGCCAAAAATATTACCCTATTTTGCATTACAACGGTAAGAAGGCGCAATCTAGAGACTACATGCACTCATGTGGTGTTAAATGCCAAACATGAATTAAGGTTGTGAGATCATTAATCAATTTTCATTGGTTAACCAACATACAAAAACCTAAAAAATAATCTAAAAGGGGCAACTCAAAGAAAATATAGACATTAGATGAACCAAACAGGAGCCTTCATGGGTGGTTAACAATGTTTTACAAGGGACTATAAAGTGAATCAAGGCAAATGAAAAAGTATGACTCTAAAATACTAAATGCATAATGCATGTAATTGAAGTGGACATAATGCACAACTATTCTAGTTTTTAGTCTTTGACCTCAAATAAAATGTGTGAGGAAGTCAATGATTTGTCATTACACTTGCTTATTCATCAAAATAATTCACTTCTCTTATATTCAAAACTACTAAGACCTTATTATTTTACCATGATTACTTAGCATAGTTCTTTTAGCATTTCTATCATCTATTTTAGGGTAGTGAGACCATCACCCACTACCCTTTTTATGAAATAAATCAATTAGCAAGATAACATGTAATGGCATGGCACCAAAACTATTAATGAATTATTAGAGTGAGGATGTTATTACATCAACCCATAGAATTGTGCCCCAAATCGAACTTGATTAACAAATATTTTAATGCAAATAATGCGCGATACACCATTTAAATCTCATCACTATCAATCCTTGCATATGGCAGGTGACTATTGTAATCATTTTTTAATGTATGTTGGGAAAAAACATTAGCTCCATGTATTGTATTGATTCCTTTCAGAAAATTGCAGTTGTCTGTGGGTTATTAGCCACGTGGTCGCAGTGCCCAGAAGGGAAACCACTGTGCCAGATGTTCAAAAAATCGCATGGCTCCGGTGCCCAGTTGAGAAACCACCATTGCCATTGTCATGCCACTGAAAGGTAACCAGATTACTAGGCCACGCAGGACCGAGGTGCATAATTAAGGTGTAAAAAAAAATCAGAAAACACAGCAAGACCCTAAAAACCTGGACCAAGACACAGTCTTGCAAAAACCTGCTTCGTCGGAGCTTTACCTTTTCCACGTTCCGCCATGGCTTGTTGAAGATCTTGCATGAACATCATCGGGGTGTCCACTCTTCTCCAGCGACCGACTTCCTTCTGTTGTGTGTCGAGCATTGCCGCTTTGATCTCTTCCAAATATTTTTTCATCGAATTGATAATTTCCAGGTCTTTTTTCATCAATTTGATATATTCCAAGAGTTATGTTTTGTCCGTGCACAAAGCACAGGGGAGGTTGGGGTGGGTGTGGAGAGGGGAGGAGGAGGAGGATCTCAGGGGGGAGGTGGTAAGGGGGGTGGTGAAAGGGGGTCAAGGGGGGGAGGGCGGGTAAAAGGGACATGGAGGGGGAGACGGAGGCGGAGGCGAAGGCGCATAGCCGAGCGAATTCCCATACAGATCGAACCACTCAACCCTACAGTCGTAGGGGTTCAAGAGGGGGGAGAGGTCACAGGGAGGCTAGTCGCCAGTTGGTTGGGTGCAAGGTGTCTGGTTTGGGGCAACCACGGGGAGGGGTGCCAAGGGAAGAGTCTCGTCGCGAGGTGGAACTGCAGGAGGAGCTTCATGGGTCGGGTTAGCCGGGAGGGTTTGCAAGAATAGCTTCTGGGAGCATTGCAGAGGAAGTGACTGGTTCAGCCTAAGCCCCTGTGGCAAGCGGAAGTCAACCACAAGCTAAGTACCAGGTTGCCCCTCACTTTGGCCTACCACGGGGTCATGGCATAGTGTGGAACAAATGCAGAAATCCAACTGGAAACCCCGTGAGGTTGCACTAGAGCTCGAAGGATGGCAGAGGGACAGGAGAGCTCTGGAAACTTGGTGCTTGGAATTGCAAACAAAGGCAATGAAGAGCTAGAGTCCCCATCGTGTCCAAAAGAATCGGGGGCCAGGGTGTAAGTTGAAGCGACAAGGAAGAGCGTCTGCACTGCTTCATGAGGATACGCGAGTTGCAGAGCTCCCCGCATGAGTGAACGTTGAAATGCAAGTGTGGGAGTGAGGGTGGCGACAGGTGGTGTAAAGACCGAAAGTGATCGGGGTAAGGACGTGGCGAGGAATGTACGCCAGGTGGCCTATGAGGTGGCCAGGTGGCGGCGGGCGTTGATGTAGTTGTCATGTCAATCGAGCACCCCATCCGGGGGAACATTAGCTCCATGTAGTCGACATGGAAAATACGTCTTTTTCAGTGATTTTATTGAATTCTCATTTGACCACAAATATTGATTAGCCATTTCCTTTCATTATCAAACAAAAAAAACAATTATGCAATAATTTCACACTATTTAATGCCCTCACTTATGGTGTGGTGTTGTATGGTGCATAACACAACTTATTATATTTCCAACATCACTTTATTCCCACCATAACCCTTAACTAATCCAAATTGGATATGCATTATATCATCGAATGGTGTGATGTACCAAATAGAAATATTTAGAGCACAAATCACATATATTACTCAGACATATCGCGGAAAGAAACATAACATAATTGCATGAACAATGAACAATGAATAATATGAGCAAAATATGATACCTTTATTGATGTGGAAGCAATATTCACTTGCCTCTTCTAGGGGACAACCTCCAATAGAGCAGAGCTTAGATTATAAATGATTTCCAAGACAACTTTTACAATGCTTCGATATCTTTATATAATACTTTATATCCCCTAAGAACATTCTAGAGAAGGAACTTCCTAGTAGGAAAAACTTTCTAGTAGGAGGAAATTTTTAGTAGGCAGAACTTTCTAGTAATCCTTCCTACAATAATTGTGTTCACACTATTGCATAGGCCTTATTTACTAATGATGACATCCATACATGGAAATACATAGTAATCTATCTACTTAGGAGGTTAGGGAGGTTAGGGAGGTTAGGACCCTAACATGTCCTCCCCTTGAAAAGTAGCCTTTTCCTCAAGGTTTGAGATGTGGAAAGTGATACAGAAAGGCAACCTATTCCCATGTAGCATCTTATGGTTGTGTACCCTTCCATTGGATTAAAATGTGCATTGGTGGAAACGATGCTCTCATTTTTCAAGGATGGCCTATGGATGCAACCAAATGGAACCTTCTTTGTCCAATTCAGGTAGATTAGTTTGAACCCAACAATTGGGTCCTTCCACTTTCTTTAACTAGGAGACATGAAAGACTGGATGGATATTAAAGTGGCTAGGGAGATAAGCCACCTACTCAATACGCTTGAGGATCATATATGGGCCATAAAACTTCGGAGTCGACTTCTAGTGGTGGTCTTATTTGAGGGAAGTCTACTTATGCAGATGTGGACAAAGGAAGACCTAATCCCCTTCTTCGAAATAATGTTCATAGCGATGTTGATCATCCTATTGCTTCATCCGATGTTGGGTCGTGACTAGATTATATTTGAGAGTGCACAAAATGTCAACCCTATTTGTAGGGGTTTTGTCGACCTCTTGTACCTTGGAAACACTTGATAGGTAAGATAATACCAATGGAGGATTTGGGCCATAGACTAGCTTAAATGGAGTCATGCAAGTGGCACCATGAAATGTTGTATTGTAGCACCATTCAACTAGGGGTAATTATTGAGCCCATTGAGGTTGTCGTTCTGAAGTGAAGCACCTCAAATATGCTTCTAAACACTTTTTGAAAACCTTTGTTTGACCATCAGTATGGGGGTGATAGGGAGTGCAAAGATTCAATTGGGTGCCATGTAGCTTGAACAATTCTTGCTAGAAGTTACTAGTGAAAGTGGGATCACAATATGTAACAATAGATTGGGGCATACCATGTAGTTTGAATATATTATCCATGAATACTTGAGGAATCGTAGAAGCTTTAAAGGGGTGTTAGAGGGCAAAAACATGAGAATATTTAGAAATTTGATTGACCACAACCATAATCATTGATTTATTGCCAGATTTGGGCAGCCCCACTATGAATTCCATAGAAATGTATGTCCACATAGTAGGAAAAATTGGTAAAGGTTGTAGTGAACCTGGTGTCTTCACTTTTCCTCCCTTGTGTCATTGGAAAATATTGCATTGAACCACGAAAGTGCGAATGTCGTTTTTCACGCCTTCCTAAAAAAGGGAACGTTTGATCCATTCATATGTTTTATGAAAGCCATAATGACATACTATTGGGGATGCATGGAATTCAAATAACACAATGGATTTATAATTAGATTGTTTGATCAAATACAGATTCCCTTTATAATGGATTTTATCATTGTTCCAATGGTATCTTGGAGATACCTTAGAATCATGTTGAACTTGTTGGATCATAATGGTGTTGGACATATTGTCATTGATGTCAACAGTCGATGTGATGATTTGTTGTTATGATGAATTATCATTGTGAATTACCATAGATGAGATTGTCATTGATGTCAACAATATATCAGTTAGCAGAAAATGTCAAACAGTATGTAGAGATCGAAAGCGTAATCTCAAGAGGAGGAGCGAACAATATGCAGAGATCAAAGCTCGGAATCAAAAGCGTAAGCTCAGGAGGAGGAGCGAATAGTATGCAGAGATCAAAGCTCGGAAGGAAAAGCGTAAGCTCAGGGTGATAAGCCTCAGCAGTCGTCTGATAAGGAAATTGACCATGTTGATCGTCTCATATTACGGACGTCGGTCATATGAGTGACCATGGGCTTGTGGACCGTTGGAGGATCGTGACCGTCGGATCTGCAAGCCAGATCAATGGTAGGGATGAATTGCAGAGAGCGAAAGGATAATTAAACGACTTGCTATTTCCAATCCCTCAATTAGTCAGGACCATCCGATCTTATAGCTTTGAATATTGACGATTGTGGTTGATCTAACAAACGATCAGATTAAGTCAGATTAAGTCATGATCGTCAGATGCGCATTCGCCAAATCAACGGCAGGGATAGATTGTGGAGATCGAAAGGAGAATTAAATATCGTGTTATTTCCAATCCGGCAATTATTCAGGACCGTCGAATCTTATAGCCTCGAAGATCGACGATTGTGGTTGACTCACGACAAACGCACAACTTCAAATTGTGGAGCTTGGGTGACGAGTTAAACCATTCGCAAGTTGTGGTTCCGCAATCATCCTTGCACGTTGATCTTCTTCGAGAGTCTTCATGACCGTTGGATCAATTTAAGTGGAAGGATAGGATAAGAAGGGCAAAAGGATTGAGAACTCGATTATCCGAATACCTGTCAGTCATTGGATCATTTTTGAGTGGAAGGATAGGAAAAGCAAGGTAAAAGATCTGAGATCTCATTTATGTGAATTTCCTTCAGTCATTGGATCATTCTAAGTGGAAGGAAAGGATAAGCTAGAAGAAGAGTCGTTGGATTTAATCCAAGGCAAAGCAACATCGTCGTTAGATCGAGTCATCGATCTAAGATCATGATCGACGAACAACATTTAGTTCAGGTTAAAATAAGTGAAGAGGTTACACTTCAGGGAATCTCACTTCGGAAGAATTGGCAACTTGAAGTCGAATTACCCAAAGTCCCGAAATTTGAAATAAATAAGGACCATCGGATCTGGAGAATATATGATAACCATTAGTTCAGGCAGACCACGTCTACAAGGACATGTGGCAGACCACGTCAGAAGACCACATCAACAAATACACATGGCATAATAAGATGATGGCAAGTGTTAAGAGGAAATTGGCTCATGCCATGTCAACAAGTGGCGTAAGCAAGTTACGTCACTCTGGGAGATTTACTTCGGGAGTTTCACCACCAAAAAATGTCAAAACTATCGAAGTTCCAAAGTCGCTCTCAAACATCGATCTAAGATACATTTCGGGAGTTAGGACAACCGTTAGATCTAGGAGAAGAACATGTGCCACAAGAGGAGATCCACGTCAGCAAGGACACATGGCACAATTAGATAATGACAAGTGTCAAGTTGAATCGGTATTTTAGGTACGTGAAAATCACGAATCTGAGTGACACGGGATAGCTACTCAGCTCATGACACATCATCAAGTGACGTAAGCAAGTTACATCACTGCGGGAGTTTTACCACCAACACTTGCCCAAAGTCCTGAAGTCCCGAATGTCGAAGTGCCAAAGTGGACACGAGACGTCTGATCTGAAGATCACTTCGAGAGCATTCTCGACCGTCGATCTACTACAATGGAAGGATAGTGTAAGTGGAAGTATTAACTGACAACAAGCTATCTCCACCACTTATGACTTACTCAGCAGGTGATCACTCCGGAGGAAAATGGAGCAACATTTATTCGAAACCTCTGAAGTCCCGAAGTGGACATGGGTTGTCTGATCTGAAGAACACTTCAAGTTTACATTCAACCATTGATCATATATCAATGTCAGGATTGAATATGACCATTGATCTGGTTCCGTGATATAAATGAGAACCATTCGATCTGTTCAGCAAAATCAGCTTCGGGAGATTTGAAAGGTTGTGAAGTCCCGAAGACCCAAATGGCAAAGTCCTGAAGTCCCGACAATCGTCCATCTCATCGGGAGATTGAATGTGACCATTGAATTGATAAGCGCTCAAGTGCTCGTCTCGCCTAACTTCTGAATAATGCCATTGGTCATATGGTAAAGAGATTTAAAAGGAAGAATGTACTGCGTCGCTTAAATTGATAAGCTTGTGGTTCTACGCCAATGATCATATGAACAAGGTTTGAAGGAAGCACTGATTTTGGTAATCACAGAGAGAAAGGAAATCGATCCATACTTGTGATCGATTTATGAAAGTAAAGGGGATGCCAGGTGTAAAGTTGAAGACCCAGAATGATGATCTCTAGTGGTCCCAAAAGTTGTTGTAAATGAACAAGTTAGTTATAACTTGTTGCACAAGTCGGCCCAATAACTTAAACAAGTTTTGAGCATAAGCAACTATAAATACAACCATGATTGGTTCACTAGAGAGTGTGCTTTTGGGAAGAAGATGGGCTTGTGGAAAAGATAGGCTCGCTAAGAAAAAGTGGCCTGCGGAGAAAAATGAAGGGGATGCGGACCTGAGGTCCGTGCGAATATCAGAGGGAAGAAGAAGTCAAGAAGGCACGAATATCTGAGGAAAGATAAAACGAAGAAGGCACGGATTTCAGAGAGAATATGAAGTGCGATGATGATCGTTTATGGTATACCTTGATCAGAAAATAGAGTTGATTCAATAATGGATCACTGCTACTAGAGTTGGTTGAACTATTATATGAACTCTAGTTGGATAGACTGTGTTTTATCAGCAAGCTGGGTCTTGCTTGAGAGTTGGTGCTCTCTTGAGAGTTGGTGCTCTCCTAGGAGTTGGTGCTCCTTACTTCAGTCGGTACTGAAACAAAATAGTTGGTGCTGGGAAAAATATTTATTACTATATCCACATATATACATATAAATTATACAAAAGCTTATACAAACATCTGGTATCTCTTGTGTCCATTGTGATTATGATTTGATTGTTCTTAATCTGTACAATTATGTTTTAACTGCTAACTTGCAAGAATAAAAGTTAGAAAATTCCACACACTAATTCACCCCCCCCCCTCTTAGTGTGGGTGATGTGCTCAACAATTGGTATCAGAGCCAGGTTCCTTCAACACAGTTTAAACACTGCAAGGTAGATTCTGAAGAAATGGGTGGACAGATGGCTCTCTCGCAATTGAAGCTCCCTTATTTGATGGAACAGATTATTCCTCATGGAGAGAAAATATGAAACAGTATTTGAAGTCAAAAGGATCTGAAGTTTGGAATTCAGTAGTAAGTAAGCCCTGGGACTTAACTACATCAAAGAATCTATCCAAGATTACAGTCCAAAGAAGAGCAAGGAAGAACAATGAAGTGGCATTGAAGATTCTTCTCAATGGATTATCAGATACAGTCAAGGAAACCATAGGACTATGCACATCCACCAAGGACTTATGGCTGAAGTTAGAAGATATTCATCAAATCAAAAGACAAGATAGAGAAGACATTCCTATCAAGGATGAAGAGGAAGACTCAACCATCAATAAAGGTAAAGACTCTCCACAATATTTCGATTGCAATAATGTTGATATTGAATCCTCCCCTACAAGTAAAGAAGAAGACTCAGATACAATAAAAGAATGTTTTGTTAGCATTTATCCGATGGAAGATGTAGAAGAAGAACTATAAAAGGCCAAACAAAAGGTTTATTGGAGTCTCTGTGAATACCACTATGACCATAATGATTCAGACTATAGCTATCTTCATGACTACACTAAAGAATTTCTTGAAAAGAGTAAAAAACATATCTTGGAAATAAAGGAAATGCTCAACGACAATGAAAAGATAATATATGAGCAGGATAATCAGTTAGAAGAAAAAGAAGAGGAGATCGAGAAGCTGAAGAAAGAAATCAGTCAAGTAAAAGAAAAGAAGAAGGAAGATGATGAGCTTAGCAATCAAAAGCATATCCTGGAAATAAAAGAAAAGCTCAAAGACAATGAAGAAATCATATCTGAGCAAAAGATTCTAACAAAAGAAAAAGAAGAGGAGATCAAGAAGTTGAAGAAAGAAATTAGTCAAGCAAAGGAAAAGAAGAAGGAAGATGATAAGCTTAGCAATCAAAAGCATATCCTGGAAATAAAAGAAAAGCTCAAAGACAATGAAAAAAACATATATGAGCAAAAGATTCAGATAGAAAACAAAGAATAAGAGATCAAAGATTGAAAACAGAAGTTACTAATCTAACAAAAGAAAAGAAAGAGGAGATCAAGAGACTGAAAAATGAAATCAGTCAAGCAAAAGAAGAAAAGAAGGAAGATGATGAACCAAGCAAAAACCTTGCAGATCTAAAAGAACTAAGGGAAAGCTATGTCAATCTTAAAATCCAACTTGAAGAAGCCAAAATAAGGGAGGAGGTAGTGAGGAACCAGCTGAAGAAAAAGGAATAATCATGTCATAAGCTGGAAGCAGAAGTTGTGAATCTTAGAAAAAAGGTTGAGAAGTCAAACACCCAAATCAAGTTCTTGAATAGCTCCATGACCCTGGATGAGATCTTGGATAGTCAGAGATCACCAAATGACAAATCCCGTCTTGGATACAACAAGGAACAAATCAGTACTCCTAAGAAACCTTATGCAGGTCCTTCATTTGTAAAAGGTGAAAACAGGTCTGACACAGGTCCTTCATTTGTAAAGGATGAAGACAGGTATGACAAAGCTCCTTCATTTGTAAAAAGTGAAAGCAGGTATGACTCAGGTTCTTCATATTCAAGAAATAAAAGAAACACTACAAAATTTAGAAGATCAGATGAAGGAAGACATCGAGAAGCTACTCATACACCTCAAAGCAAGTTTAGAAGAAAGACACCTTCATGGATGAATCAAAGAAGGTATGAGAGTGTTTTTAACGGTTATTGGTTTTCTTGTAATGAATATGGTCATAACGATTTGGATTATAGGCATCATGGAAGAAAACAAATTGGTAGGTTCAACAACAGTATAAGATGTTGGAACTGCAATCTTGTTGGACATATTACTACACATTGTTACACTATGAGATGCAAGTCACAAAGTCCTGAATTCCGAAGTCCCGAAGTGGACACGAGACGTCCGATCTGAAGATCGCTTCAGGAGCATTCTTGACCGTCGATCTACTACAATGGAAGGATAGTGTAAGTGTAAGTATTAACCGACAGCAAGCGGTCTCCACCACTTACAACTTACTCAACAAGTGATCACTCCGGAGGAAAATGGAGCAGCGTTTATTCGAAACCTCTGAAGTCCCGAATGCCGAAGTCCCGAAGTGGACATGGGTCATCCGATATGAAGAACACTTCGGGTGTACACTCAATCGTTGATCATATAGAAATGTAAGGATCGAATATGACCATTGATCCGGTTCCGTGATATAAATGAGAACCGTCCGATCTTTTCGGCAAAATCTGCTTCGGGAGATTTGAAAGGTTGCGAAGTCCCGAAGTCCCAACAATCGTCCATCTCATCGGGAGATTGAATCATGACCGTTGAATTGATAAGCGCTCAAGCACTCGTCTCGCCTAACGTCTGAATAACACCATTGGTCATGTGGTAAAGAGAGTTAAAAGGCATAATGTAATGCGTCGCTTAAATTGATAAGCCTGTGGTTCTACGCCAATGATCATATGAACATGGTTTGAAGGAAGCGTCGATTTCGGTAATCACAGAGACGAAGGAAATCAATCCATACCTGTGATCAATTTATGAAAGTAAAGGGGATGCCAGGTGTAAAGTTGAAGACCCAAAATGATGATCTCTGGTGGTCCCAAAAGTTGTTGTAAATGAACAAGTTAGTTATAACTTCTTGCACAAGTCGGCCCAATAACTTAAACAATTTTTTAGCATAAGAAACTATAAATACAACCATGATTGGTTCACTGGAGACTGTGCTTTTGGGAAGAAGACGAGCTTGTGGAAAAGATAGGCTCGCTAAGAAAGAGAGGCCTATGGAGAAAAATGAAGGGGATGCAGACCTAAGGTCCGTGTGAATATCAGAGGGAAGAAGAAGTGAAGAAGGCGTGAATATTTGAGGAAAGATAAAGAGAAGAAGGCACAAATATCTGAGGAAAGATAAAGAGAAGAAGGCGCAAATTTCAGAGAGAATATGAAGTGTGGTGATGAGCATTTATTGTATACCTCTAATCATGAAATAGAGTTGATTCAATAATGGATCACTGCTACTAGAGCTGGTTGAACTACTATATGAACTCTAGTTGGATAGACTGCGTTCTATCATCAAGTTGGGTCTTGTGGCAAGCTGGGTCTTGCTTGAGAGTTGGTTCTCTCTTGAGAGTTGGTGCTCTCTTGAGAGTTGGTACTCTCGTAGGAGTTGGTGCTCCTTACTTTAGTTGGTGTTGAAACAAAATAGTTAGTGCTGGGAAAAATCCGTATTACTATATTCACATATATACATATAAATTATACAAAAGTTTATACAAACATCTGGTATCTCTTATGTCCATTGTGATTATGATTTGATTGTTCTTAATCTGTACAATTATGTTTTAACTGCTAACTTGCAAGAAGAAAAGTTAGAAAATTCCACACACTAATTCACACCCCCCTCTTAGTGTGGGTGATGTGCTCAACAAATGGCAATCTTGGGATCGATGAACCATTCATTGTGGCTTTCTTTCACCCAATCAACCACAATGAATGAGAGTAAAAAAAGGGAAGAAAAGTATTGGTGGGACATGGGTGGGGAATAAAGGCAATTTTTTTTTATTTGAGTAATAACCACATGTTGTGTGCTTCCCTACCTTGGTGAGTGGCTTCAAGCCAAGTGGTAGGGAGATCCATTAATATGGGAGCATGGGTTTCTTCCTTTAGATCACTAATAAAACATTCTCTGAAAAAGGTATCTGACATGCCTTCTATGCAGATAGCCAGTTGCTCAAAAGCAGAGATGTAATCTTCAATTGTACCTGAGTATTTAAGCTTGGTTAAGATCCCAAATGATGAGTATTGGTGTCAAAACACTCATAAATATCTTTGACAAATTGAGTCAAAGAAATATAACCTCTGTGGGATTCTTACTCCATTTCCACCATTGCCAATGCTCATGATCTAAATACAAGACACCAACATGAAGTTTCTTTCAGCCATCAATGATTCCATGCAGTGAAAAATCGTGTTCCATTTGAGTGACCGGGGCATTGGAGTTTGAGCCATCAAATCTATTCATATCCACTTTAGGAAGGCGCATATCACAAACAAGGGTGTTAGAGTGAAGCCTCATGGAATGAAAGGATTCAACTCCTTCTTGGTGTAATGTTTGTTTTGGCTAGTTGGTGTCCACGATTTTTGTAATAAATGTAGAGAGGTTGTATTTCATGTCATATAGTGCACTGAGCTTGGTAGTAAGTGTAGCAAGTTGTTCATTAATTGTAGCAAAGTTTTCGTTAGTATCAACTTGAGATTTCGTGAGTTTTATTTACAAGGCTTCACACATTTGTTCCATGTTCAAAATGCAACTGCCAAGTTCTTGGTTTTGAATGGCCATTTGGAGGGGGTGCACAAGAAAAAAATTAATGGAAGGGTGGGGCTAGGGAGATGGGGCTAATAGGTTCGCACAAAATTACTAACCAGAGAGTTGTAGGAATGTGATCAATGCGACTTTCTGGAGCTGTTGAGATAGGCAATTAATAATAGGGTGAGCGGGTCCACATAAAAAAAGGCTTATGGAAGAGGGGTACCATTGCAATCAACAGTACGCCATGAGTCTATTGATATATGTCCCGAATAAGGGTGTTGGTGGGTCCATTTTATACTTTATGAAGTTATACTCGAACTAATAAATATTGCATTGACAAAATGCTCAAATTCTTAATATTAAAGATTATGTAGGAATTTCCCAAACTGGAAACAAGGAGCAGGGTTTCCAATGATCAAAGTTTCAATAGAGCCCCTTGTTTAAATTTTTTTCTAGATTGATAGCAAGGGTTAGGGTTGAAAGGCTCTTAAGGACAAAGGATTTCCTTGTGCTAGATCTCTTTGATATACTTATGGGGTCCGACAGTAGTACTCAACCCAACATCTTGGGGTTATAACTAAGGAGGTTCGATGGTACCCTTAGTCGTACTGTCCAATTACCCAAGTACAAGAGAGATATCTTCCTGAGTGTTGTTCTCATTGCCACTATAGCATTTAGGTAGTCAAGAGGATGAACTAAGGCTAGTTTCAGGATACTTATAGGACTTTAGATATAACTAAGGGTACATGGAAGTGAATTTCGTACACAGGTGATGTATGATGCAATACTACTTGAAGGGGTACCAACAATGGTTACAAGGGTTTCCATCTAGGTGAAACCTCTTATAGTTCATGCATGTATGCTTCACCTACTACAGGTTTACCTGCTTAATGATAGTTCTCTATGTTATTTATCGACGCTGAAACACGTCTCTAGTCTAGAAATTTTTTTTTCTAAAAATGGTGTCAGGAAAGAGCTCTGGTACCACTTGTGATGTACCAAATAGAAATATTCATAGCATAAATCACAGATATTAGTCAAATATATCACAAAAAGAAATATAATTGCATGAATAGTGAACAATGGACAATACGAGCAAAATATGATACCTTTATTGATATGGAAGCAATGTTCACTTGCATCTTTGAGGGGGAAACCTCCAATAGAGTAGAGCTCAAATTACAAATGATCTCTGAGACACCTTTTACAATGCTTCTATCTCTTTATATTGTACTTTCTATCCCCTAAGAACATTATTGAGAAGGAAATTTCTAGTAGGCAGAACCTTCTAGTAAGTTTTCTTACAATAAGTATGTTCACACTACTACATAGGCATTATTTACTAATGATGGCCTCCATACATAGAAATACATATTAATCTATCTACTTAGGAGGTTAGGGAGGTTAGGGAGGTTAGGACCCTAACAAATGGTTAATGGCTCAAATCAACACAATGAACTCAACTAAGCATGAAGTCCTAGCAACAAAAGCATAGTTGTGGCTATATAATTTGATAACGAGGTAGGAGATGTGGTTGACAATGTGAAGGGCCCCATGCTAGATCAACCAACTACTATGCCTACACATAATTCCATGATACCAATGTAAGAATCAAGAAATTGAAAAGAAAAAAAATGAGAGATAAAAACAAAATAAAAGGAAAGGAACCATGCATTGGAATGTTGCTAGAAAAAGACAAAAATATAAAAGAAGCTTTAGAGTTGGGAAGATAAAGAGTTGGGGATGCCTAACCTTTTAGTTAATCCCAGTAAAGTCACTATGTCTATAAACTTAGACACAACAAATAAGAATGTGTTATTTGGTAGAGGATGGAAGGAATGTTGTATATTGATTCTTGTGATGTGAATGTAATTGATCTAGAGAACTAGACTCCATTGTAGACATGCAATTACTAAAAATAATCACTAACCATATCCATCCGATGTTGTAGTTTATCCTTCGGGTTTCTTGAGGGTAATTTCTATTGTTCATTGTGTTGAATGCCCATGTGATATTATGTGCTACAATTTGGTGTATTTTTTAGTAGATACTAATTAGAAGTGTCACATGTTGTCTAATATTTCTCTCTCAAGCCTACACTCTTGGACACAATGTTTGGTTGCTCCAAACCATTCAATTATAGCCCATAGATGATTTATGGTGGAGAAATTAGATTTGTTATCCATGGTTTATTATCCCATGTTGAGTTGCTAAATCAATTTGTTGTTATTTAGTATCTTACCTCTATCCCACACTATTAGGCACTTGATAGAATCTGGACATACTCCCCAATGAATGCCAAGTGTCTAATTGATTGTTTGATATAGTTCCCACACATATGCACTCTTAGTGGATCTACATAGTAGATGAATTGAAGTGCCGGGATCATGGAATTGTGACCACGATGTGAAATTCATGTGCATGATTGGTTGTTGGTCCAACCAACTATCCATACTTAGTGAAAATGTTGTTAATTGATAGAATATCATTGTGGTATGCTTAAGCCATAGATAAATACTCCTCTTTGTGTGATTTTCATTACCTTGTGCAATGTTACTATGTTTCATACAACTAGCACACTGATTGGCCAGTGTTATATGTGAAACACTTTCTAGTAGAGTATTTTGAGCTTGTGTGTGTCTTGTTGATTTACTCAACCACTTTTGTAAACAACTACCTACATAATACCTTGGTCAATTAGCTAGGATGCCAATGAATTGAAGAAAGTGTTCTATTGTTATTGTTGAAGTATTCCATTCCTTTGATTGCTAGAGGATTCTTGGGAATGGTGTTGGTTTGATCTTTTGCATACATAATTATTAGTCGGATGACATTATAAAAAAGTAGGGTTGTTCTTCTTGTTGAGCATATGTTCAAGTATTGCAATTAATAAACCAAGCTTCTGGAACCTAATATGAACATAAATCAAATCCATGTTCATTCGATACGCAAGGAGTTTAATATTAGTGTGATAATAAGTTGTAGAAACAACGTTTTTTTTTAATTTCACAGAATATCTGTGTTGTCAAGTTGGAAGGACCACATGCCTACCATTTACAAATCATATTGTTATCTGAGTTGACTGAGTCTTGCCTTGGAGGGAAGCACATAATGGATCCTCACTCCATTGAAGAAGCATATACAAGGTGGAGAGTTGGTTGTTATTGACCTCAAGATTGGAAAAAGAAGAAGGGGAAAGAACACTCAAACCAAACCATGGATCATCCTTCATAGATTGGTAATGTTGAGTTCAGGATGCTTCGCTTGGAGAATCAAATGACAGAGATACAAAGTCTATTCATCAAGTGGTTACAAGAGTAGATGAAACAAAAACAAGCCCATAAATGTGTTGGTACAATACCAGGTTAGGAGTTAAGTTCTAAGAAAAATAAAAGAGAACTAAAGATTGAAACTAATATTGAGGCCAAGATGGAAGAATGTAGCCACATCAGAACTCAAGTGCCTTTTCATGTAGATGCAAAGGTGGAAATCAAACCATATGCAAGAAAAAGTTGATGTCGTCAAATTGAACCAATGGTTACAACATATGGAAGTGCACTTTTGTTAAGCCCTAGATAAAGCCTCATGTTATGTATAAAACACCTTATTAAGCCCTATATACTGAATTATTACATTTCTAGTAGGTCGACTAGAACCCTTCATTGCACCCTTTCATCATAATTGTACCCCTTTCATCTAGTATTAGGATCATTGTATATCATCTCATATTGTATTTTGAAGTGGATATATTGTAAAAGGAGGTTTCCCCCTCGAAGTGGACTGTAATTATTGACTTTTTATCATTTTTAAGGCATTGGATGATAACATTTGGTATCATAGCTCCTTGATCCTAGGGTTTTTCTTATCCAATAAATTCATCTTATCATTTTCACTATAACCTTTTTTTTGGATGATTCAGATTGTAAAAATCCGATATTATTTAGAGGAGATATCAAGGTATATGTGGTAAAAATTTAAGCTTCTGGGTAGTCATAATTGTGGAGATACACCCTATGGAAGATAGGGTATATGACCAGTCCTATTAACTAGTCTCAAACAGGAGTTCCGGGTAAAATAGTCATATATTTTTCAGAGAGGATCCAAATTGAATGAGACTAGTTGAATTGGAAAGAGGATAGTCTTTAGTATTTTTGGTAAAAGTTTTAGAATTTTATATCAAATATTGTGCGCGGGGAACATTGTGCAAGTTCACTCTCCTAGAAAGGACAAAAGTCAACAAGGTGTGGGGAAGTTACCCTAACTTCCACTTGGCACATCCAATTTTGATCATACATGTGGCATTGAAGAGAAGACATTTCATACTACTAAAGGTCGAAATTTGAGACTCAAAGGGGCCAAATTTTCATAAATACATCATAAGGAAGGTCAGTCAGGAGGACAGACTCCAAATTAAGGGATAAAAAGGTCTGTAACTTATGATTGACATAACTTTTTATTGGAAGACTTTTTTTGTGTGATTCAAAAATTGTAATAAAGAGGGGAAAGAGGAGAATTATTATTTTCTTACATCGATGCAAAGGCTCCTCCAAAATTTACTCAAGATGAAATCGATGAGATTTATCGTGAGATGGAAAAGAGGAACATTGAAATGAAAAATAAGATGGATAAGAAGATGAATGAGAATACGGATGAGATGAAAAGAAATATGGAAGAAATGAAAAATAATATAGATAAGAAGATGGAAAAACAAGATGGAATAAAATAAGAATGACATAAAAAAAAAAGATGGATGAAAATAAGGAAGAAATACAAAAATCTATGAAGGAAATGCAAAATTCCATGTCTTCTTTGATCATTCAAACTCTATATGAAAAATGCCCTAAAAGAGATATCAAAATTCTAGGAATCCATGAAAATAAAGGTACTAGTCATGTTGAACAACCTACCGACAATAAGCAATTCTCGAGTGGATTTAGCTCTAATAGTGGAGTTAATTATGGTGGGAGTCCTAAATTCAACCTTCCCAAGATTGAATTAGAGAACTTTTATGGAACATAGGCCTTTACCTGGGTAAACCAAATAGAGCAATATTTTGAATTACATTATATTATGGATGATAAGAAAAAGATTCACGTAACAACTTTGAACTTTGAGATTAAACCATATCAATGATACCAGTAGATAGTAAAAAGGTAGCCCCCTTTTTATCATTATACTTGGGGTTTATTTACAAGAGAATTAGAAGCACTGTATGGGAAAGTTTGGGAACGTGACTACTTCATTCAATTGACAAGAATGAAGCACTTAGGGGATATTGAAGATTATAATTCAAAATTTTAGGTATTGGCCACAAGGGTGGATGACATAAGTGATGAAAATTTGTTGCAAGCTTACATGGGCAGATTAAAAGAGGACATTAAACACGAACTTTTCTTAAGACACCCTAAAAATGTTATGTAAGCTATGCAATATGCTCGTCATATTCAAGCCAAGAATAAGACTACACAAAAGTCTACCATTGTTACACACAGGGAGCAAAGATCGTTTTGGGGTTCATAGGACAAGTGTACCTCAACCGACAAGGCTAACACCTCAACAAATGGATGAAAAAAGAGCAAAAGGATTATGTTTCAATTGTGATAGCAAGTATAGTAATGGGCATAAATGCAATGAGAAGAAATTATTCTACATAGACTATGAAGAGGAAGAATATTAGGAATTGGAACCACCACAAGATCCAGATACAAAAGAGACTAGTCCAACAATATCTTGTCATGCATTGAATGGCATCATAACTCCACAAACCCTCAAGATGCATGGATACATCAAAAAGAAAAAGGTAATCGTATTGATTGATTCTTGTAGTACCAATAATTTCATCAATTACAAGGTAGCAAAAGATCTCAATTGCTTTGTATATTCCGCACTAGAGTTTCAAGTAATGATTGCAGATGGAGGTACCATAAATTGTTCAAGGAAATGCCATAGTATTAAGCTCAACATGGGGGATTATTTGTGGATAGCCCCATGATTTCCATCTAAATGGGTGGTGTCGATGTCGTATTAGCGGTCCAATGGTTATAATCATTGGGATTGCCTTTAATTTTTAGGATCTTTTCATGAAAATTTCCTTAGATGGAAAGGAAATTGAGCTTAGAGGTGTCTAAGGGAAACCCTCTAAAGTGATAAGCCCTAGTAGCATGGAAAAATTACTCAAAAATGGAAACCATGGTGTAATTGCACAATTTTTCTTATCCAGGTGGATATTGGTGGCCACCCACCTATTCCAACTGGCTCCTCTTGACAATTTTTAGTTCAGTATGGTCTTTTGTACTTCTTTGTAATTATGGGTTCTACAATTTTGGGTATGTTTGAATCCCTACACATCTTCCAGATGGAGACTAGTGGCCTCCCACCTAATACAACTGGCTTATTTTGGATGTTTTCATGTCGGCACATATTTTTGTACTTCCAGGGTCATTTTGGGGCCCTAAACAGTGTTTTTTTGGCTTGCCATAGTCAAATTGTAGACAGAATCAAAGTTTGATGATGTAATGTGTAGTTCTCGAAAATACCTTTTCAACGGGCTATCACGTGCCTAAAACGAATTTTGTATGCAAAAGTTACGACCCCGAGAAGTTGAGGTACCAACTTACCCATCAGGGCCCACATGACTTTTAGCATTTCATCTCCTAGGGTTAGGTTTTTGGATGTCTAGGGATTTGGAATCTGTGAGTAATGTTAAAAATGCCTCTGGAGCCTAATTGTAATCATTCTGCTCAGACGGATGCGTGTAACAACCACATCTCTTCTCAGATATAGCTACCACCATTCGAGCAAGTTGTTTCAGTTCTACAGTTTTACAGTTTCAACATATTTCATTTATTCAATAAAAGATATTGTTCACTGGATATATGTGTTGTTCTCCATATCTATGTGTTTATTGTATTCAGTCTGTTAATCAGTTCATTCCACTCCTAAATC
Source organism: Picea engelmannii (assembly GCA_009831015.1). NCBI lineage: Eukaryota > Viridiplantae > Streptophyta > Pinopsida > Pinales > Pinaceae > Picea > Picea engelmannii. The sequence continues at coordinate 929,669 of ML779389.1, forward strand.
CGGATCATTTTCTCACTTGATGTTCAAACATCTATTGCCCTTGCTCCATCAGATCTCCAAATAATTATCAACAATCATTCCAAGGTATTTGGTGAAATGCCTAAGGGTCTTCCACATGCTCAATATCATGACCATTATATTCATTTGAAACCAGGAAGTGTACCACCTAACATTAGGCCTTACATGTATCCATATGCACAGAGGAGTGAGATTGAGCGCATGATCCAGGAAATGTTAGAGGATGGCATCATTCAACATAACCAAAGCTCTTTCTCTTCACTAGTGGTGTTGGTTACAAAAAAGGATGGTTCATGTCATATGTGTCCAGATTATAGACAACTCAACAAAATGACCATCAAAGATAAGTTTCCTATCCCTGTCATTGATGAATTATCAGATGAATTGCATGGAACAAAATTTTATACTAAGTTGGATCTTCCTTCGGGATATCATCAAATCATAATGAGGCAGGAAGACATTCCTAAAACAACTTTTAGAACACATGAAGGTCATTATGAGTTTTTGGTTATGTCATTTGGTCTTACTAATGCATTGTCAACATTTCAAAGCTTGATGAATAATTTTTTCAATCCCTTCCTTAGAAAATTTGTGTTCGTATTTTTTGATGACATACTAATCTACAACAAATCTTGGGAAGAGCATGTACAACATGTTGACAAAGTATTACAACTATTGGAAGAACAACAACTTTCTGCAAAGCCTTCCAAGTGTGCCTTTGGGGTTCAAGAAGTGGAATATTTGGGTCATATTGTATCTCATGAAGGTGTAAAAGTGGACCCTAACAAAATTAAAGGTATGATGGAATGGCCAATTCCTAAAACCTTGAAGAAACTTAGAGGATTCTTAAGATTGACTTGATATTACCGCAAGTTTGTCAAGAACTATGGTCAAATAACAACACCTCTAATAACATTATTAAAGAAGGAAGCATTTTCTTGGACTGAAGAAGCAACCAAATATTTTGAAAAACTTAAGGAGGCTATGTGTGCAACTCCTGTCTTTGCCACACCTTACTTTACAAAAACATTTATTGTGTAGTGTGATGTCTCGGGCCATGGAATTGGTGTAGTTTCAATGCAAGAAGGAAGGCCCCTTGCCTTTGAAAACAACCAACTTAAAGGAAAAAACTCAGTCATACCCATTTATGAAAAAGAAATGTTGGCCATACTACATGCAGTTCAAAAATGGTGCCCTTATATAATAGGAAGACACTTCAAAGTAAAAACATATCACGATAGTTTGAAGTACTTCTTGGAGCAACAAAAATGGGTTACAAAGATGTTGGGTTATGACTATGAAATTATCAATAAAAAAGGAAAACATAATGTTGTGGCAGATGCCCTTTCCAGGAAAGAAGAAGAAACAAAAGGTTCACTATGTGTTATTTATATTCTACAGTATGATTGGGTGGAAGATGCAAGGATAGAATGGAAGCAAGATCAAGAGGTATGCAAGATCATTCAACAACTACATGAGGACCCTAGTTCAGTAGATAATTTTGTATGGAAGAATGATTTGTTATGGTATCATGATCGCCTATATTTATGTAAGAATTCCCAACTCAAGCAAAGGTCCTTATGGAATTGTACACTTCTCTTATAAGGGGGCATTCAGGATTCTTGAAAACATACCACAAGATCAAGAAGGATTTTTTCTGGGAAGGTCTTAATAATGATGTTCAAAAGTTTGTGTTTGAATGTTTGGTCTGCTAATAGAGGGAGAGACAATCAAGACTCCAGGTCTCCTACAACCATTAGCTATACAAGGCCAACGTTGGGAAAAAGTTTCGATGGATTTTATTATAGGTTTACCCAAATCTGAAGGAAAGACTGTCATCATGGTAGTAGTGGATCGACTAACAAAGTATGCCCATGTTTTCTCTCTTTCTCATCCTTTTAAAGCAAGTACAATAGCCACAACATTTATGGAAACAATTCAAAAGATACATGGAGTCCCCAAGATTATTGTAAGTGATAGAGATCCAATTTTCACGGGAAATTTTTGGATTGAATTATTTTCTTGTTTGGGTACTCAATTGGCTCATAGCTCATCTTACCACCCTCAATCGGATGGGAAAACTGAGATTGTGAATAAATGTCTAGAAGTATATCTTTTTTGCTTTGCATTCGATAAGCATACACAATGGGTCAAGGGGTTTCCCTTAGCGGAATGGTGGTATAACAAATCCTTCCATACTTCATAAAACATGTCCCCATTTCTGGCACTTTATGGATATCATCCTCCATCCATCACATCACCCTTGAAAGGGAATACAAAGGTTCAAGCAGTGGAGGACCACATAGGGAACCGACAAGAGGTCCTCAAACTATTGAAGGACAACTTGGTTATGGCATAAAATAGGATGAAACAACAAGCAGATCAACATCACAGTGAAAGAGAATTTGAAGTGGGGGATTGGGTATTTCTAAGGCTACAACCATACAAATAAATGTCCCTCAAACAAAAAAATAAGGACAATAAATTAACACCCTAATATTATGGCCCCTATAAGGTTTTGCAAAGGATTGGAAGTGTGGATTACAAATTGGAGTTGCCTCCATCTTCATGTGTACATCTAGTCTTCCATGTTTCTTACTTAAAGAAGGTCATCGAAAACAAGATCCCAGCCCAAACTATTCTACTAGAGATCAAAGAAGAAGGCAAAATCATAGTAGAGCCAGAAACAATCCTTGAAACAAGAATTAAGCAGCTCAAAAATCAAACAATTATAGAGTACCTCGTCAAATGGAAGAACCTACTAGTGGAAGAGACAACATGGGAAGATGATTTTTTCATGCAGAAGCACCCGTGATTAGTCAAGTGTTGAGGACAACACTTGTTTGAAGGAGAGGATCATGTTAAGCCCTAGTTAAAGCTCCATGTTATGTATAAAACCCCTTATTAAGCCCTAGATATTGAATTATTACATTTCTAGTAGGTCAGCTAGAACCCTTCATTGCACCCTTTGATCATAATTGTACCCCTTTGTCTCCTATATATATATCAAAGAGATCTAGTATTAAGATCATCGTATCTCATCTCATATCGTATTCTGAAGTGGATATATTGTAAAAGGATGTTTCCCCCTCGAAGTGGACTGTAATTATTGACTTTTATCATTTTTAAGGTGTTGGATCATAACAACTTCAATGTACAAGAAGTCAGTGAAAAGTATAGAATTGCATTTGCTTACTTGAATCTCAAAGCTCATGCCTTGGCATGGTGGGAAAGTGACACTACTAGAAAAACTCTTGAAGTTGAGCCACTAATAACTAATTGGTAAGTGTTCAAGGACATGATTAAAGAATGTTTCCAACTAATTGGTTATGTGAAGCATTGAACGATTGCATGGCATTATTTTAGGTAGAGATCGAGACAATTCGTGCAAGAATTCACCATTGAGTTTAGGAAGAAAAACATTTAGTTGGGAGTATCTCTCAAAATCCTAGAAATGCTAATGAAATACTTGGGGACCTTGCACTATCCAATTTATAGGTAATTGATTCTCTTCAAGCCCAAATTCATTTATGAAGCAAGTGTCCAGGAACAGTACCTTGAAGGGGACAAACAAAAATGATAGTTTGGAGTGAAAAAGCAAACATAACAACAAGAGAAACAAAAGAAAGGGAGAACAAGAAAAAGTGTGTTGTAAAGAAAATTGTAGTAGCTATGCAAGAAACATGACCTCCCACTAAGTTTTGCGAGCCTTGTGATAAAGAAGGGCACATCAAGAAAGAGTACTAGAAATTACACCCAAAGAAACACCCCAAGCACTTCCAGAAGAAGGGAAAGAACAAATCTATATTAGCTAATGCATAACAAAGGGTGGATTATGCTTTTGATGCTGACAAGAAAATTAGTTGCACTTGTATCCAGAAGGAGGTGGATTTGGCTAGCTACAACCCTGAGGAAGAGAAGGAGACCACTTAATTGTATCATGTCAAAATCCAAACAAGACAAACTAAAGTGGATTGTTTGTTTGATCTTGGTTCATAATTAAATGTGATTTATGCACAATTGATTTAGAATCTTGGCCTAGAAACTCATGATTATTTGCAGTTGTATCCCTTGGGTTGAGTGAGACAAGATGTGGCATTGATAGTGGTCAAATAGTCCAAGTTTGATTTTACCATTAATGGAAACTTCATAGATAATGGGTATGCAGATGTAGTCCCATGAAATGTGTATGGAGGGAAAATCAATATCGACTTATCAAAATTGGAAAGGATTTTGTCATAAATGCACACAAGGGCAAAGCTAAACTCTCTTTAATAAGTGCTCACCAGGAAAGGAGATTAATTAGTAATACTAAGAAATTCGTCTTGTTGTTCTTAAGAGAAGAAAAGTGGCAAGGAGAGGGCAGTGAAGTTGAGATTAAGGCTTCAAATAAACACTACAAAATACTTTAAATCTAGTTCAATGCAATGACCCTTAGGGCATCATATAATTAAGTATGTAAATCTGAAAATTTAATTCATTAACAATGGAAATATAATGACACATTACAAATTTGAAATTTCATCCTAGGCATGCCAAATCACTCAATATTTTAACTTTGTTGTCCCAATAAATCATCATATCAAAAAAATCATGAAACTTTGATCAATACACATGAAAAACATATCTAAAAGTCATATCTACAATAAGAGAATTTAGGACAATGATAGTACAACTCCTTATCAACACAATATGAAGATAGAGTACAAAACCTCATTTTTGCCAAAGTTTGTACATCATTCTCTTTTGCATTATCCTAAGCAAGTACTTCTCCAAAGCTTCCCAAACCTTAGCTAGGGCATCCACAATTACTACAAATCATAGTAAAAAACAACAAAGCTATGTAAGGCATCTCCAAGAGCTCAACAACAAGCTAGCATCACATTGATTGGCTTGCCCTTAGATCCACACTCGCATCTCACAAGATTTTCTCCTCAATGACACAAGACAAGGAACCCTATAACTTGTTCTCATATGGAACAATGATCAGTGAAATTGATGTAGAAGCATCCCAAGGAAAACAATGATCCTTGATGCAAAAGCATCCTCGACCTTGAAAGTTATCATGCATGCATTTTGAATTTATGGATAGGCTTAGTATAGTTTCATAAGCCTTCAATAAGAGAAAACAACCTTTAGCAAGTTTAACTGGCCACGTGAGTGTTTTTTTTTCTTAATTGTGGACAACATTTCATCATATTTTTGCATAGTGTTGTTCCTTTAGAAACAAGATACATTTTAGGGATCCATTCTTAAAATCTATCTCTATAAAGATAAAGGAGTTCATGAAGTGATGTAGAAAGGTCCCTGGCTCAACAATCTATCTTGTCAATTAAATGATTTTTGAAGTCTAAAATGAGCCTTCTAAGATAATAAAAAATTAGGAGTTAGTCATTTTGTGGGGAACGTATATTTACAACTCACCTCCTGCACTACAATTTATGTAACTATGCTTAAGTTAAATTGAAAATATGTCTAAAAATAAAATTAATAAAAAAAACTAGAAATAAAAGTAGTTTTGGGAATATAAATTACTTTTAATAAGAAATGTAGTACTCAAAGTACTTTTGGATATATGAATTATTTTTAATAAGCAATGTAGTATTCATAAAGTAATTCTCATATAATAAATAATAATGTAATATCCTATGTGATGAACCACGCGTCCATTTTTTTATATTGGGAGAATATAAAATGTGACTAATTAAAAAATAATACATAGTTCATAACACGGATTATATTTACGAAGTCAAACTAATACATGGATACATGAGAACCACATATAAACTATTTATTCATATATTAATTTAACTAATATATACAATGTGTGTTCCACTTATTCTGTATATTAGTTAAATTAATATATTAATTTAATTTAACTAATGTATAGAATACATGGAACTAATATATGGATACCCATCTGTTAATTTAACTAATATATGGAGTGGTTTCATGCATTCCATATATATATATATATATAGAGAGAGAGAGAGAGAGAGAGAGAGAGAGAGAGAGAGAGAGAGAGAGCACATGGTTCACATCATAAAGAATCATGATTCACATGATGTGGACCATGTACATTATACATTAGTTAAACTAATATCTGAGATAAATTAATTAAATTAACATATGAATATTCATATATTAGTTAAATCAATATATGTGGGTTCTCACATTAATTTATGTATATTAGGTTGAATATATATCGATGTAATAAAGTAGAAAAATTCTTATTTAATTTAGAATATAATGTATTATTTAATTTAATTTACAATATAAATTATGAATAATATGTGAAAATCTATGTATTCGATTTTTTATTATTATTTAATTTTGAATTGGTATTTTGCATTTTGTATATTCAAAAGTAATTACTTTATGAATATATTTATATTATATTTTATGAGTACTTTACTTGGCCGTAGGCTAAAGATTCTACGAAATGAAGATTTTTTTCGGGGATATTTGCCCAAAATTCGGCGAGAAATTGTCGGATTCGTAGATTTAAGTGATTATTTATGTAAAATCCGATTGCCTTGGGAGTTTTTCAGCATGCTAAATCCATTTCTGCATTCAGAAATGGATTCTGAAGAACAAAAAAATAGTGATTCGTGTAAATTTATATCGTCGGATTCCGACGAAAAAAGCCATTTCATAGAGAAGCTAGCCAACGCCCTTTACTTGTAACACTACCAAGGTCAACTATGGGCTTGTTGATGGGTCTTAAACCCCTTAACTCAACAATAGGAACCAAACCTGCCACCGAGGCCCAATTAGACTCTGCAGCGTTTGTGATTGGAATGGTTCTCCATATCTCGTGATCCGACCAATTTAATCGATGGGCTTTGTGTTTTCTTGTGGAGGCATCTCCTCCAGTCGGGATTTTCTCTTTTGGTATTTTCTCTTTAGTTAGGATAAATGTGAGAAAAAGCCGGTATAAACCAACTTAACCACACAGTGATAAGGAAGTCTAAAGACTGGGAAAGGCCGGGCTCGGGATAACCCTCACTCCAGCATGCAGACAACGATCTCTTACCACAGGCCTACTAATAATACTTTAACCGTGTGAGCACTCGATCACTAACTGAGATTTTAGCCTAAACTATCCAAGAAAACAAGATGAGAGCAAATTTAACTACTGCAGAAGAAGCTGAGCTTGGGATAACCCGCTGCTCAAATATGCAAACGATAATCCTATACCACAGGCCTAGTAATAATACGTTAACCATGTGAGCATCCAAATACTGTTTGAGAATACTAATTAGAAGAAAAAAGTTATATGATAAGATCAATAGAAAGCAAAATAATTCATCTACCATCATCCTTCATCATATATCCACACAATGATTCATCATTTCCATCATTAGAGAAAAGAACAACAAAACAATTGCACCAGATAACTTGACAATATATTCAATAGCTCTTACTTGTTACATCTACTCATGAACTGAATAGGAAATAGTTATTCTCCATGCTCAATTACACATGCATATGATGAAAACAACTTCGTCTCTGGTCCGGAAGGACTTCTTCATTCATAGCAACTCCAAAATAATTTTTAACAACTAGAAAGAAAAGAGCTCTTGCAAAAAACCATCGACCTCTAGACCATCGGTCGATGTTCCTATTTATAATATTAAGTTTTAACAGTAATTAACGGTAAAATACAATTTGAGCTAATAAAAAATCGCCACGTGGCGTCATCATTTGACAATCTTTCAACAGTCCACTTGAGTTGTTTCTTGAAAAGGGTGGATTCTTTCATAATCGAACCATCTGATAAAGAGTTCTTCACAAGTATGGGCCCACGGGAATCTGTGATGTTCCATTGGGGCCGCATATATCCCTCTGATGTCCGCTGCATGCGCTCGGTATTTTATCAAGGTGGAATTCATTTGTTGCAACATGGTTTTAGCTCTGATCGGGTGTTCTATGAATTGTCACACTTGTCCCGGCCTCGCATCGGCTACCTTCATGCACTCTTCGGCCCATAGGGAGTCTTGTTCGACATACATCTTGAGCACGTTTCTTATGTCGATAAACTCATTGGGGTTACCGAACTCGGGGAGCTTGATATGTTTCATTACTTTATTAATTTTATCCCAGTGCTTCTGGCACTTGGCATATTGTTTTTGGATCTCTTGATGTGGATCCCGGGACATCTTAGTCCAATATTCTGCAGATCTCTTTATGCGGTCGAGGCTATTTTTGTTTAACAACTGAATTCCATGTTCTTCCTTTTCTCGACCTTGTTGGACTACCTCAATGTATTCGAGCCTTTCCACCACTTGCTGCACTCTTTCATGCCATCGTTCCATCTTGCATGCTGCGAGAGCCATGAGAATGTCCTCCTAGAATTCAATTATATTTTTAGTTAACAGGGTTCTTTCTTTCTTGTACTCATTGTAAACTCCTGAAAACTCACTCTTCAGATATGTCGTAGTTTGTGTGGCACCTTTATAATACTCAACCATATGGTGCAGGTGTTCCAGTTCCTTCAGAGTATCCGCTAGTTCTCTTTCATCCCTCCTGGCCCTATCCTGGGCAGTGTCAGAGAGGGCTCTTCCCATGCCTATTAGTTCAGACGTGCGAGCATCTGCTGTGTTGATCAAGCTTTCCTCTGTGGTAACCAAAATAGAACGGTCCACAATAATCTTCCTCTTCTTAGCAGTCCTTTGCACGATGGCCTTCCTCTTTTGATCATAGGAGATCGCATAGATGTCTACCACTTCATCTACCGGCTCTGGTATCTATTGGTCGCCCCATGTAAGTGTGTTTCCCAGGATGTCGGTGGTATATATTTGTTCAAGATCGGACTCTTGAACCTCCTTGTTTTGTTCTGAAGGCCCAACCTCTTCCTGATGTTTATTGGGGACCTGAGTATCAAGTGGAATGGATGTTTCGGGAGCGAGCTCAATACTTGTTTGTATTCTAGCCATGGCATTGCTGACGTCCTTCTGTGGGGATCTTTCTTTTGACACATCTAATTCTGACTTGTCCTTGGGACTACCTGCTCGGGTCTTTGACACATCGGGCGTTTCTGTATCTAAGTCGCTTTCAGCTCCTTTTTCTTCTTCTACATGCACAGAGGTTTTCTGAGATGCCTCCAGACTCTCATCATCACTGTATATATCTATGAACTCGGACAAAGGGTTAGGCACACTAGTTTCGACCGACACCCGGCCCGGCTTCGATTGAGTCGTTGCGCCTGCCGGTGAATCGACCGATGACAGTGTGGATTCAGGGTCATCTAACCCGTTGATGTTACCGGGGTCTATGAGCTCGGAGCTGCCTACCCCTGTCGGGCTCTCTTCCGGGTTACTAGTCGGAATGCTTGATAAGAGGGCCAGATCCATTATTTGTTGAGCATGTTGGAGCAATAGTGTCCCTCTTTCCCTTGCACCTGGAGTTCCGAGAAAATTCCAGTTCTGTACAGGGGCTTCCTGGGGAGCTTCCATCATTTCAGTCGATTCAAATGCTACCCTTTCTTCCCTAGTCTTGAGAATTTCTTCCGCTCTTTGCGCTCTTTCACCTTAGGACATTGCTTGCTCTTCCCAACTCATGGCCTTGAACTTGGTTATTCTGGGGTCAGCCATTCTTGCCACCACCTCATCACAATCTTGAGCATTTTCAGTGAAGATTTCATCCTCAAACTGGTTGTGGGCATAAGGCCAACAGGACGATACTTGTGATGCATGTTTCGAGACCAGACCCTTGGGATCGTGCTTGCGAAAACGTCCTGTCTGGAACCGAAATTCCAATTGACTTAATCCCTCTTGCTTGGCCTATGCAGTGTCTTTAACTTGGTAGAAGCCGATATGAAACCCATAGGGTATGAATGCCCGCTTCTTATCCTTCACCAACGTGGCGTTGTACCCTTGGAAGATAGTTTGGTAACATATTTCCCCTAATACCGGTCAGTCGGGGACATATATAGGTAGCAAATGTGGTGCTCCTGTGACGTCGAAAACCCTAATGTAGGTTTCACGCTCATCCAGGTACCAGTGACCGACTTTTGATATAACCTTTTTGGCCGCATCAGACAGCCTTGGGCACTCTTTCTTGAATAGTATGAAATGAATAGGTGTGATAAATTGGTAACAAATGAGAGAGTAGGATCTTTTATACCTGTTCTCCCACAAGATGCTAAAATAGACATGGATCGGGAGCTCGGAAGCGTGCTAGCTCAGGTTCATTCTTGCAAAGACATTTCTTGCACAGATGGCGTCCAATAGATAAGACGCCATGTAGAAGGCATGAGTTTCTCCTTCCTTCGGCTGCTGAGCCTGTAGAATGCAGGTGCTAAGCTATTTGGAGATGATCGCGCCCCAGTTGAAGCTTGTTCCGGAGATGGCGATAGTATAAGCCAAAGGCATCCATGCCTTCAAAAACCTGGATCAATCTTTTTCTCCATGCAACCGACAAAGGAGAGCCATTAGATAGATATAAGGTTGTCTGAGGTTGGCCATCGGGTACCAATCAGAGTTTCAGTTAGTGAATTTTTTGTCTTCTCTCCACCAAGACGCCATGATTTTGCTGGTGTCGTGCTTCTGATAAAAGTTCACAACAAAATCCTTGTTCAAACGTTCATCTGGCTTCCTGAGCTTGTAATATCTTTGGACTTTTACTGGGAGGAAAACCCTAGCAATTTGACTATTATCATCATTAATTACACACTTTTGTGCATCGTTGTGATCAATAAGCCATTTCAAAAGTTCAATGCAAGGGAATACCAGAGTCTTGCTCACCACCATGTGTAGATAAGCCTTGTGGATGTTGACAAAGACCTCATCATCCAACTTCCTCGTGTCAGGATCACTATGCGGGGCATATTCGGGAAATTCTTCGTGCTTGATTTCCTTGAACAGGTCTTCCCATCGCGAGAATGTTGTCTTGGTCCCAATGTTCACCTCTGTGTCCCCAAAGGTCGGGGGTTGAGCGAAGGCTTCTTTGGTGATCGTCTTGATGATGGGCGTTGGCTTGGAAGTGAATTCCAGTTTTCTTGCAACAGCTGGGGAGGAGCCTTCTCCTGCTTATGATTCTTGCGGCTTTGGGACTCTAGGAGATTTCTTGGTGGTAGGTTTCTTTGGAGGCATCGTTCCTGCAACTGAAGATGCTCAATTACGGCCGACACATAGAATAATATTAGATCTTAATTTATATGTGAAATGAAATCAAAACCAGACTGGTACATACGTGTATGCTTGCTAAACTTTGTTGCTTAATACTCACTATACCTTGGAAGCCTTCTTCGGGCCATTTGTCTCGCTCCTCTGGATGTTCCAAACCTCTTTGCACGCAAAATGCTCTGGCTCATAATAATTCAGAGTAATATAACGAGAGAGAACTTACCAATCGCATCAAACTGTTAATACAAGTAATGGGACGAAATTTAAACTACTTACCGCCAATTCCCTGTAATCAATTTTACGTAGGTTGACAACGGAGGCGTGGAGGGATATGCATTGTATCTACAGGTTAAAACGGTCACTGGGCTTTGCGCACGAATTAGAGACTAATGCGCGATCTTGGAATCAATCAATCAATTAAATGCATCATATATAGCATATCTTAGAGCTCAAACGTCCCATCGTGTCATTTTCTAAATGGGGAAGTCGGGGATCGGCGCAGAGCTACGAGATTCTTCGTTGATACTCCTTACAAAAAGAAAAAACGTCGACGTCGATTGCTTTCGTTGGATGGTTCTGACGTTACACGTGGCGGATAAAGACAGGTGACTGGACTCACGAGTGCCAGCAGAGGTGGTAACCTTCTTTTAGTTGCACGCTCCCTATCCCAGCCTAGGAATCCCCGATGGTGATTAGGTATCAGGGGTTAGTAACCGGGGATGAACTTATCGCATCCTTTCCCTTGGGCTAGCTTCTTGGAAATTCGCCGATGCCGAAATGTTTTTACAGGATCGGCCGTCGGCGATTCCTCCGTTTCCCCACAAACGACCACTTCCTTTCGTGTTTCGCCGATGCTGAATGAAATCAGTCATCGGAAACTTTCTTGTGCAATGCTTATCACGAAAGAACAATTCCCCGTTTACCGATGCCGACGAAAACCAGTGATCGACGTCCTTAGTTTTCTAGGAAGATTTTCTTTCATCTCTTATTCTTCCGGGTGTCGAAATTTGGACGCGTCAGGTGAAATGACTTAGTGGTTGATTCTTTAGTCAAATGTTACTCCCCTTAAGTTGTGATGGTTTCGACATGTTCAAGGAAACTTTTAAAGAATCAAGGAAAAATTGTAGAAAACAAAGATAAGCGGAAACAACATTGTTCCGAATTAAACAATAAGTGGTACCCAAAAAGTAGAGTTTGGCAGAGACTTTTTTAGGGTGTGTTGAGAGCTCAACAGGGTTGTCATCCACCATTTAAAATGTGACACATAAATTTGTTTAACTGAAGAAATACTGACTCAACCACTCGGGATGATGTCTTCAAAATTATATATATATAAAATGAACTAGTACCTGAATTTTTTACCAAATTTACCTTGATATGTCTCCTTGGTATCCTCAAAATTTTGTTGTCTGAAGCGTTCCAGGATAAAAAAAAAATTATGTCAAAAATTCCATGATGTATTGATTGAAGGAGCGAGACCCTAGGATCGTGTGCTCTAATTCCAAATGTTAGGCATCAAACAACCAAAATAGCATAAAGAGGGAGAGGGAGGTAACTCCATGCATTGATAAAGAGAGAATAATGATTGTGAAGCCTCTTTGAGGGGGCAACCTCCTTTTACAATAGAACACATGTACAAGATGAGATGATCCTAAAACTAGGTCTCCTTGGTATATATAAGATACCAAGGGTACAATTACAATTAAAAGGTTTAACCGACCATACTAACATAACAATATAAATACAACAAGTTAATATCTAGAGATTTACATGGGGATTTATGCTTAACATGAGGATTTATGCTTAACATGGGGCTTTGTCTAAGGGCTTAACAAAATTCCATAATCCGACCATGAACTAAAAACGGAAGGAAAAAACAAAACCTCGAGAATTAATAGAGAAAAGTGAGGGATATATGCTAGGCATGTGGTAGTGAAATGTAGTTGAGGGGTCCCTTTTGAAAAAGGAATGGAGGGTAAGAATACAAGTATAATGGAAGAAGAAGTAGGAAAGGATCTAGAGAATTTTGGAAGCAAGGAGAACAAGGGAGACATTGGAGCATAATGACAGAAGGAGAACATGGCACCCGTAACTATAACTGCAAGTGAATCACCCGAAAAAGGTGAGGATTTAAATTCTCCTAATTTATCCCTTCAGTCCTTTTCAAAGTTGACTCCTTAAGTAGAATGTTGTTTAAAAGTATAAAACCATAAATCCTAACTAGGAAAGAGAGTTATGAATATTAGATCAAAGGGAAGAACTTGGTAGGTACTTTTAAGTATTACGAAATCATGTTAAGGATCCTGATAAGGTAGACAAAGGAATTCCAAGGATAATAGATAGGTCCCTTGAAACCAGTTTGAACCAGGAAGAATTAGATAGTTCTCTAGACTTAGAAAGAAGGAGTGAGGCTAGATACCTACTTAGAACTAGAAATGAGATTTCATAAAAAGTAGAAGGGGGGATAGAAGGGGCTCTAGCCACTATCCCAAAACAAGGTTTAATAGTTGGCCAAAATTCCTACATGTCATTAGCTAATAAGAAAGCTAAGAAAGAGATTAAAGAAGGAAAACATATGACCACCAAAGGGGCCCTTAGAGCATGTAGTACGTTTCAAAAGGTTATACCATGAAAATTATATCCTTAAATGTGAGAGGAGTAGGGGCTTCCCACAATGCGTTGTGTCATTTATAAACCATATGTAATATTGCTACAAGTAACTATGTGTGAGGAGACAAGGGAGACAAAAAATTCTTCTGGGAAAAATTCAAAATGTTGGAGATGGTAAAAAAGGATAATATCATTTTAGGAGGGGAGTTAAACCTTTTTTTTTTCCAGGTAATACATCCCAAGGGAAACTACTTAGTCATTTCTCCTCATTCTGAGGATGGTACCAATGGTAAAACCTAGATGATTCAGGGCACAACATTGGGTCAACAACAATGGATCATATATAGCTCATCAATAATCAACCCATTAACAGAGAACATGCCACAAAGTAGGATTTGAACCTAGGTGGGGAGGGTAACAACTTTTCCTCACAACCACTCGAGCTACACCCAATTGATAAGGGGACTTAAACCTAATGAAGATTGGGGAAATATGGGGGGAAGGAGCTAGAGAATATCCTCTAGCTGATTTCTTTAATCAGATGTTTAACGTCTGAGACTATGTGATGTGGAACCTAAAGAGTTGGTTCCAACTTGAAGAAACTTGAGAAGTGGAGGAGATGGTGTGTCAAAATGATCTAATAGATTTTTTGTCATCAAGAAGGTCTTGAAGGAGGCAGATCAAAATATGTCTTAGGTAGGAGAAGGAGGGGCTTTTAATCATTTTCCCATCTTACTCCAAATTGAAACAGAAGACCAAATCCTCATGGGCCCTTCAAATTCAACCACCCTTGGTTGCAAGAAGAAGGGTTTAGATATATGGTTATTCATCACTGGAGTAGATATGATCCCAATAAAGTTGAATTGACAATGTTGTAGTTTTCAGAAAATTTGAAGCAAGTAAAATGAATAGTTTCAAAGTGCATAAGGGAAAAATCCCAAACTACACAAAAAGAGTTGGTTGAGACAGAGGAATAAACAATGTTTTGTATGAAAGAAAAAAAGGAGGAGTATTTATGGTGGAAGAAAAATTAAATATAAAAGAGGTAGAAGGCATAAAAAGAAAGTTTATGGAGTAGGAAGAGATAGAATGGAGGTTGAACAACGAGGCTATATAGTTAGTAGAAGATGATGAAAATACATTTTGTTTTCAAAACTATGAAAAACCTAGAAAGAACATCAATACATTTTGGGAGATAAAAATAAGTGATGGGCCAAAGGCCTAAACATTTAAGGAGATTGCAGAGGAAGGAGTAAAGCATTTCAAAACTCTTTTACATGAACCACTAAGTGTGAAAATAGATGATATCCTAAAGTTAGTCTGTTTTTTCCCCAAATTAATTGATGATCAATAAAATGAGGAATTTGAAGCATATGTAACTAAGGAGGAACTAAAATCGGTTATAAATTCCTTCAAGAAAGCAAAGATTCTAGGCCCATATGGATGGACTACTCTATTTTATTTGGGCTTCTATGATTTGTTGAAAGATGAATGTTGAGGGTAATAGAGGAATCAAGAACATCAAGGAAAATCCTAGGGGATTTGAATGCAAATTTCATATCTCTTGTCCCAAAGAAAAATGGTCCTAAATCCTTTGAAGATTATAGGCACATATTTATGTGTAACTCAGTATATAGAATAAAAACCAAGATATTGGCCATTAGACTAAAATGTATCTTCTCAAAATTCGTGTGAGATGAATGGTTTGAATTTTTGCATAATAGACAAATTCATGATGCAATGAGAATAACACAGGAAGGAAGGAATGCATGCAATTAAGGTGAAAAATATTTCACCTATGGTGATGAAGATAGATTTAACAAAGGCTCATGATAAACTTGGTTGTATTTAAGACTATTATTGATTCAAATGGGAATGAGAATTTGAGTCATTAGTTGGATAATTGGATGTCTCTCTTCAACCACTTCTACAGTTATGAGTAATGACTCAACTTCAAAGTTATTTTATGCTACTAGGTGTTTAAGGTAGGGATGTCAAATGTCTCCATTCCATTCCTATTTTTTTTTGGTAGTTGAAAGGTTGAGCATGAAGATCTCTACTAGCAAGACAAAAGGCTCCATTAAAGGTATCAGTATGCAAAAGTCAATATATTTATCTCATTTATCATTTGTATATGATGTTATTCTTTTTGGAAAAGGATCAATTAGGGAAGCTACAAAGTATAAGGAAATATTGGAATTTTATAGTAAGCTATAGAAATATAGGTGAGTATTCTTAAATCATCTATTTTATTTAATGGTCTTGGAGAGGAAATTGATCTTAAATCCTCCATTTTATTTAATGGTCTCATAGAAGACATTGAAAGACTTTGTAAGTAAATACTTTCCTTTCCTTCCTTTTCTTTTCACCAAGGGATAAAGTATTTGTAGAAATTTTTGGTTCTAGGGAAATTAATGCAACTTCAAAAATTTCACCTCTTTCCTAGAGGTCTCACGGATTTAATCCCTATGAATTATCAACCTTAGGGATGATCTGAAATACAATAAAATAGCAGCAATAGTGGACAATGTTTCACTTCTTAACAATCCCAATCCACTAGGCAATTCAAGAGAAAAGATACCAAGACTTATGCCACAAGTTTCAACCCTCTAGCGCAATATTTATCATGCATAAACCAAATCTGAAAGTCGCTTTATGATAATAATAATTACAATAGAAAATTTTATCATGTTGTCTTCAATATCAATGTTAAACCCTTAACATTCTCAACCCCAACTTATGTCAAAACAACAAGACATATAAGTGTTGGAAATTACCAAACCATAAAGAAAATTATATTTGGAAATCAAATCTACAATAAGACAATTTTGGACAACTAATATATATATATATATATATATATATATATATACATATAAGATGAGGTTAGCTAAATATAAGTTGGTACAACCCTCGAAGCTCTCCAACACTCTAGCTATGGAAAAACATGAAAAACTCTAACTCCAGTAGTGATACCCCAACAAGATAGTGCTTTAAGATTAAAATGAGGAAGGAGAGAATAAATGGTGGTGGAAGGTAAATTGGAAGTTGATTTGCCTTTTGAAAAACTAGAATATTTTTTTATGGTTGGATTTATCCAATAAAGTGCTTACTTAGAATAATTGTAAAAAGAGGATATGGGAAGGTTGTAGAAGGTGTGTTCCATGAAAAAATAATGAAGAGTTAATTGATCATTTATTAGTTCATTGTCAATTTTCTAAAGAATTTTGGGCAGGAGAGGCACTCAAAATAACAAATGGTAAAGGAAACTGGGTAGAAGTGTCCATCTCTAAAAGTATTAAAAGATGGTGTATAGATATAACAATAAAAAATCATAAGGCTCTTTTATGTATAATTATTGGGCCATTGGGCCCTTTGGTTAGCCAGGAACAACATGATTTTCCAGGGGAAAAAGAAATATTAACAATGCATGTGAGCCATAAGTAATATATGCATATGAAGGAATTTGGAAGCCAATGAAGGTAAAACAACTAAGAATTATAAAATTTAATGTCATTGATTTCTCAAGTGCTTGGGGAGATTTTGATGGAGGAAGCCAAGACTTTCCAAGCATTTGTGGCTAGGTGGCATTATATAAATGATAACAAATCATCGTATTACATTCAAAGTAGCATTGAGTTGAGGTACAAATAATAGCGTAGAGATGTTTGTATGTGTCTGCTCTTAAAAATTATAGTGGATGGAGAAATTTCAAGAATTTAGATAATGGGAGACTCAAAGCTATTAGTAAATTGGGAAAATGGAATTAATAAATTGAAGAACCATATACTCACCTATAATGGGAAAAGGCAGAGAGGAAAGAAACATATTTAAATGTGTATCATTTCAACATGTATACAAAGAGCTAAATGGGATCATTGGTAAGTTGTCTAAAGAAGCTCTAGTTCTCCAAGAAGGCAAGCTAATGTTAGTAGAAATAGATGAGAGCTAACCTTTGCTTGAAATGATCTTATCTCTCTATTGATAAGTAACGACTTGATCCTTTGTTTTTAGCAAAGACAATGTTCAGTGCTATTAAGATTTTCTCAAGGACACTAAAATATGGGACTTACAATTGCTATATTTTTTGTGGATGACTGTAATATATCAATGTATAGAGTCTAAATTTAAATCTTTTATTGTTGTTTTGTTGTATGGCATTTGTAGCCAAGATCCCTCGTGGATTTAATATGTTTATTGTTTTTTTGTATTTAGATAGAGACAAGTCTTTTGGCTAGAGGAAGCAATGTGACTTTGTCCTTTAGAGTGATGTCAAAGCACAACTTTTTGTATATTTCATTTCTCCTTGAAATATCAAATACACAATTCTCTTTTCTTGGAGAAAAAATATAAGGAGAGAGGATAAGACCTTTGTGAAGGGATTAAAAAAAATGATGCCAAGGTTGTATGAATAATCTTTCATTCCCTAGAACTAAGGGTCATTCCTCAACACCTTTCTTCATCTTCAACTACTATAAAATCCACAATGAAGATTTATTTGGCACAAGGGTGAGTAAAGGGGTTCCCCAATAGAAATGGCTTATATGATCTTAACATACAAGAATATAAATCAATCATTTTCGTTCAAATGTTGTGGAAGTAGTTGGACAATCCATTGATTTTGAAGTATCCTTCCATAGGATTAACCACTGAAGGGTTGAGTTGCGCAATTGGACCCTTAATAACTTTCTCCATATACATGTTTCCTCGCATTGAGAGAGAGTAGCAAAGCCAAAGGCCTTGTAGTGATATCTTTACATGAAGGACCCATGGCCATTGAGGATGTTATAGATTTGACTCTTGGTTGGATAAAAATGATTCACTTAGTGAAGGGCTGACAACCCCCTTAAAGGAGGGGTTGTGTTCTTCAATTACATGAAATCTAGATGGATTCCACTCCCCCCTAACAAGATGAAAGATCCTACCCATGAAAAATACAAGAGAGAAACTCTAAACAACTTTATTAGAGCCACTATTTTTCCTTGAAAACATGATGTAGAAGGATAAAACTAGGATTCCTAAACAAAACCAACATTGTAGGATGGTAGAGGGGAAAGAACATGTGCAATCGTGGTAGTAACTTAGGGAGTAAACTTAGCCTTGCTTAGCACCCCTAGTTGCAAATCTATCTCTTACTCTTTTTTTTACTTGTTTTATCTTATGTCTTGGATTTCTTAGCTTTCCCCCCTCAAAGGAGTGGATGTGGTTTTGTTTAATGCTCCCAACTTGCCTCGTCTTTCATTGTGATACTTTGTTCTTTTTCACAATTTTTTGTGAAGATCCCATATGCATGATATATCAAGTATTTGAAGGGGAATTGATCACAATCCATTTTTCAAGTGTATCTTGGTTCACCACTTTGAGTGCAATGTTATATGCAAGCCCTTTTCTAAGGTCTATTTGTACACAAATTTTTGCATAAGAATAAACTCCTCATCTTTTGGGTTCTATATATTCAATGAACCTTCTATAATCTTTCCTATTAAGAAGAGTGTTTTTTTGTCTCAAGTTGGCTGAGAAAATCATGTGAACAAGAAGTAGAGGGTTGTGAGTGGAGTTAGATGGCGTAGAGGGAAGGGGACCATATGTAGTAGAGTAAACCTTTCTCTTAGGTTGGCTGAGAAAATGACTTGGAAAAGAAGTAGAGGATTGAGAGTGATTCAAAGTGAAGGGGACCAAATGTAGTTAAGCAAACCAATTCCATGATTTGGATCGTGTTATTAAACCACTATCTCTAGCCATTACATTTCCTTGATTTAATCTCTTTGCACTAAGAGGTGCTCTACGGCCTAATATGACATAGATGTTGTCCCATAACACGGGTAACGTTGATGTGGCACATTGGCTCCAAAATAATAATTAAAAAATAATAACAAAAACACAAATATGTCAGCTAATATAAAAAAATTACAATATGTGTGTGTGTGTGTGTGTGTGTGTGTGTGTGTGTGTGTGTGTGTGTGTAAGAATCTATACCTAACTAAATTCAAAATTATAAAACAATTTGCATGATTGAGCTGAGTAGAGAGCAACGAACTGGAACGGAGATCTAAAACATGAGATCTTACCTATGTATTTATATGATAATAAAATAATAGCAGTGCTTCTAGTTGAATAAAAAATCCATATTTATGTAGGTCACAAAATTTAAGACGATCTCATGTAAACATCGAGATCTTCATAAATAAAAACCTCTATAATATTTTCCCAATGACCAAACAATTATACACATCTAGGGTCTAGGGGTATTTAAGAGCAATATTGAAGACAATGTTTGAATATTTTGAGTCTATTTTAATTGGAACACCTAAAATTTTGTAGCTCTCTCCCTTGACAATTCCGACCATCAATTGAAGTTACTAAAATCAAGTTCTACACATAATCGATTTGATAGTTAGGAAACAACATCCATGGTTTCCTACATCAAAAGGGTACTTAATAGTTGCATTGACACGTGTACTACCTGTATTTTAGAAATACTCATATTGGTTGTCTAAGCATATTGAATAGGGGAGTAGAGAGACATAGATCACAGTAACAATTGAGTAGAAGTGTGGAGGCCAGGTGGGAAGGTGAGAAACATATAATCCCATGGGGAGAAAATGAGATGAGACGACAAGCTTGGTAGGCTTTGGCTTGTTCAAAAAAGTTAATGAAAAAACCATATTGTATTTACAAACAAGGGATCATATGTACAATTTGCAGTAAAGGATAACATAAGATTTTTGGATTGGGCAATAATTAGGCAATACCAAGTAGAAGTAGTTTTTGGATTAAAGTTGGAACAATTCAACCAACATCGAATCATAATGTCAACTCACTCCTAGGTACATTTTATAGTAACCATTGTAAATCTTGCAACTTGCATTAATGACTTCATTTACTTGGGATCTAAGATGCCTAATAAATTACGAGTCCCCAAGACTTTAAGTGCTTTGGTTGCCTCTCTTCTACATAAATTGACAATAGCTACACTCCACTTGTCGGGTCTAATAATTATTTGAATTCGAGTAAAGAGGTTAGAATAAGGGTCATTCAAATTTCAAAGTGAGTACACTTTATTTGTAGAATCTTCTTCTTGAAGACAAATTTATTATCCAATTGTGAGCTAAATGTTGTACCCAACCCCTAGACAATTCAAGACATTGCCTAACTTCATGACAAGCATCATGAGTTCCACATGAGAATACATTCTACAACCTAAAGGAGGACTTGGTGCTATAAGGAATTCATAGGACTATACAATATTCAAGATAACGAGTAGGCCAACCAATTTAAAGTGGAGAACCTCATATGTGCATGCCATTTCCTATGTTAAGGCACAAACCTCTATTATTGTAGTCTTCCTCTATTACCATCGCAACCTCAACAATAAAATAGTTGATATCAAAATAGATATGGCAATGCAGAATTAGCCTTACCCGGGTATGGAGTCACTAAGGTCACATCTGTAATAGATAAAGGAACTGAAATAATGTACGATAAAGTACATGTGAGAGCGCTCTAGAAAATTGTCTCCCTAATGTCATGATTTGCTAAACTCAATATTTCATGGAGTATTGACATTAATTACCAAATTTGGGTAATTTAGTTCCTTGAATGCTTGCCATTTTACAACAAGAAACACTTTGGATAGCATAATTTTTATACGATGCATACACTCCTTATGCTATAAATAAGAGGCACCAATTTCAATGATGATAGAGTGAAATAACACAAAACAAGTAGTTGCATTGATTTAAGCAATGATATAATGGATATGCATCAAGTGTTGCATTGATTTCAATAATGATATAACACAAAACAATAGGGTGTATTGGTTTCAAGGATGATACAATGGAAAATGATTTAGAGCGGTCAAGTAGGATGATAGAGTGAAATAACACAAAACAAGTCGCTGCACTGATTTAAGCATTGATATAATGGATATGCATCAAGTGTTGCATTGATTTCAATAATGATATAACACAAAACAATAGGGTGTATTGGTTTCAAGGATGATACAATGAAAAATAATTTAGAGCAGTCAAGTAGTTGTATTGATTTCAACAATGATATAATGCATACAAATCAAGTAGTTGCATTGATTTCAATAATGATATATAGAAAAACAATAGGGTGCATTGATTTCAATGATGATACGGTGAAAAATGATTTAGAGCAATCGAGTAGTTGCATTGATTTCAACAATGACATAACACAAAACAACAAGATGCATTGATTTTAATGATGACACACTGAAATAATTTATAGCAATCAAGCAGTTGCATTGATTTTAGCAATCATATAACCAAAACAATAGGGTGCACTGAATTCAATGATAATACATGGAAAATGATTCAGTTCATTAACTGAAGAAATAATACTAGAAAATGGATCTGACGTATTGATTTCAATGTCGAGAGTGCAAATTATTAAGTGAAGTGACTTTAACAATAACAAAATGCAAACCAATTTCAAAATACATATTATAATGTTGTGAAAGAGATTCTTAGTTATAAGTTGAAGTCCACCACTTTATTTTCTTTGGTATGATTTGTCTATTAATATTTGCACATTAAAACCATTATAATATTAATATATATAAAGGGGTGGCAGGCATGGTGGGGATCCTCACTGATCCCGAAAGAAAAATTGAAATGTCATATGCTTAGAGTTAGGAGCTTCATCCAATAATCAAATAAAAGCTCACTCTTTGTTTTAGGGTCTAAGGTTGATAGTGGAAAACAAATTCAACACCTAATCGTCTTGGGGGATTATAGCATTGTTATCAAGCTAATGCATAATGAAATTAGTCTAACATATTATTGACTTGCCTCTATATTGGCTCGAGTGAAAAATGAGGCCACAAAAATTCCAAAGGTCTCATTTTTCCATGTGTTAGGGATCCATAATAGCCAAGTAGACCTGCTAGCCAACAAGCCAATGGATCTAAGATTTGGGAAGCTTTATGTTAATGGCCAATTAACCATCCAAGTTATTCCTTAAACAACCTCAACAAATTTAATGACAATTACCACAAGCATACTAAGTCATGTGTTCCTCATGCACCAAATCATCCACCAAGGCAAAGCAATTAACACGATGAGAGCCAAGTGCCCCTTGCACATGCTCTCATCAACAATGATGAAAGGTGATTAATATCTTGGTTTTATTTGCCATAAACAAGGTGAGACAATGGCCAAATTGATCTTTGTTTGATGGGAGGTGTAATGTCCCTTTCTGAGTGAGGACTCCAGAGAGGAGGGCTTAGAAGTCTAAACATCCCCTTTAAACTATAGCCAAGACGAAACAGGGGAAAATGTTCATTTGATGTCATTTCACTAGAGAAATGTTATAATTTGAAAGTGACACTAAGTGAAAGCCAAGTCCCCTTGCACATGCTCTCATCTGGAAGGATGAAAGGTGATGAATATCCTGGTTTTATTTGCCATAAACAAGGTGGGACAATGGCCAAATTGATCTTTGTTCGATGGGAGTTGTAATGTCCCTTTCCGAGTGATGACTCCATAGAGGAGGGCTTAGTAGTTTAAACATCCCTTTTAGACTATAACCAGGAAGAAACATGGGAAAATATTCATTTGATCCCATTTCACTAGGAAAATGTTATAATTTGAAAGTGACATTAAGTGACTAAGTGGAAAAAGGTAATTAAGCACTTAAGTGAATATTAAATCAGAAAACTTAGGAAAAACGCTTAAGTGAAAAGTCAATGAAGAATTAGGGTTTCATTGGATATAAGGAGAGGAAAAGCGACCTAATGGGTCATTATTGATGATTTGAGAATTGAAACCAAAGCTCTGAGGAGAAACCCAGATTCAGGAGAATTTGAGGATACTTATGGATTTCAGGAGGAAGCCATTGAGGGATTGGATTCGATCCTAAGAGACACACCCTAGCCATTCGGGGAAACCACACAAGTTTTCCATTGCTTTCATTACAGATCTACAGTCAGATTGAGCATGGAGATCAAAGATCCAGCTCCAATAGTCAGATTCCAGCGTGAGTTCTAGAGGAGACATCACAAATATAGTGGGTCTCTCTTCCTGAAGAGGCCTAGCGAACCTAAACTCCCATAACCCATTTGAGATCAGGGGAAGGCGCTTCATTTGAGCCATCCAACACATTTTTCCAAGCCTTCTAGCCATAAGGGCGTCAGATTCAGTCAGTGGAGTTGCAGCGTGTTTAACAGACATAAGAGAGATCACAGATTCTTAGATCTACTCATCCAGAGGGATAGCAAGCCAGATTCCTTTCAACCCATTGGAGAGGGAGGTAGGGTGCTCCATTCGAGACAGGTTCCATCATATTCTGATGGTGGAATATACTTGGGCAACTCTTTCAGTGTTATCCATCGCGAGGGTATTCCTAACTGTTGGACATATTACTTCCGATAGTGACAGAGAGATCCAAGAACCTAGCAACAACAGATCCATCCAGGTCAAGTCTTCTAGGGAAGAAGGCGACTTCATTGGGACAAATCTCATCAGATTCAGAGGAGTGTTGCTCGTGCATGCATCATATTCATCTTCCAACAGTGGATCCAACATTGCATGCAACAATAAAACCCACGCGTGTCACACATCGGGCTTGCATGCCAATGATCTAGCAACACATGTTAGTTCTAGGTATTGTTCCATGCTTTTACTAGTATTATAGTGTAGATCTAGTCATTTGAAGGTCTAATTGAAGATTGGTTTGGTTATTTTTACATGCATGCAGTCTCTATGTGAAGTTTTGTAGATGCATGTCATTATTGTAATTGCTTGACTATTTAATATATCTTAAACAAGTTGTTCCACCTAAAACCACATGCAAAATCATCACGCATGTTAAATTAAAGTTATCAAACGCAATCATAAACCTAAATAATCCATTCAACCACCCAAAGAGTATCAAATCTATGACAGATAGGGTCAATAGAGAGTTAATATCTAGATCTGCGGATTTGGGATATTACAAGTGGTATCCAAGCTTTAGTCCTGCCAACCCGTAACTAAAGTTTCCATAATTTCAGCAGAGAACCCAGGGGGCCATGAGCATATAGGTGACAAATTTGTCACTTTCAACAGGCACAGAGAGAGGAGAGGACCAAGATCAAATTATCCCCCCTTTTCTCACAGTGCAAAGGAAGAGGAAGAGGCACAATGGGAAGCGGAAAGAAGGGTAGAGTGTGAGGCAGAGAGGAGGATGAGAGATAGATATGAAAGGCCCAAAGGTAGTGGCAAAGCACCCATGGACACATAAGCGACCGGCATGCAGGTTCTTAACAATTTGGTAATCAATCAACATGCCATGACTCAGTCTTTGGCACAAATCGAAAATAGATTGGCTACAGGAAACATTCCAGGAGAAAATGTCCTCCATGCAACACAGGGGAACTCAGGGGAAACTAGTAGACCCCACTCACCTACTCGCACCTACACATCATCGAGTAAGATTATGAGGCCACTATTCCCTAGCTTTTAGAGGGCACTTCCAATAGCAACACAGAGACCGGCCACATAGGCAAAGGATATTGCTGATTACAGGAGAGAGTATGCAACCCTAGGGCCAGAGTTCCATAATGACATGACTTTAGTAGAGTATTGCATACTTGGACTCAGGAACTGTCCTAGAGATCCTGAGAGGGGAGGAAAACATCAACAACATGGACATAACATGGAGTTCATTCAGAAAGTAGGGAAACTCACTATACTCTCTTTCGATGGATCATCCAGATGTACTACCAAAGCTCGGGTAAAAAAACTCGACACGTACTACAATCACATCACATCACCTCATATAAGGAGTTCACAGAGAGACTTATGGATAGGTTTGACAGGAGGGCTCCAAAGATCCACTTCAGGGACTTAGCCTAGTTGAGACAAACTGGTACACCTGATGCATTTATCACAGAGTTTCATAGAATAGTCGTGACAATGACAAACATTTTAGAGCCTAGACTGATCATGCTTTTCATTGAGGGTCTCACATAACCCTTTAGAGGATGTGTGAAGGCCTACAAACCTCACACATTATAGGATGCAATCCTACACACTAGAGATCTAACAGACCCGGTGTCGAAAAACAAAACTTTTCCCGAACCCTTTGTGCCACATAAAGACCAGGATAAAAAAGCATTCCAGAGAGTGTGGAAGGGAAAGCAGAAGTTGGATGTTGATACAAGGTGTGAGCTTATGAGGAAGAAGCTATGCTTCAACTGAAGAGATCCATGGGTCCCCAACCACAGGTGCATGGGCAAGGGACAAATCCACTACATTGAGGTTGCAACAGACAGTGATGAGGAGGAATAGGGAAGTCAAGCACATGATAGTGAGTCCACTAACTCAGAGGAGGATCCATTGCATGAGGAGAAGAAACCTTTAAGGAGACCACCAACAATGGTAGGGGCACAACCACCAGTAGAGCCACAACCTCACGAGAAGGCTAAGAGACGAGCACGAGTGAAGGGAGGAGTCATAACGACCCTTTCTAGAGTCCCTAGGTATGACACACTCAAGATCAAAGGGACTATTCAGGGACAATGTGCCATTGCCTTGATAGATGGTGGGGCAACCCACAATTTCATTGGCGTTGCATTGGTAGCTAGGAGAGCACTGCAAACCAAGGAGTTTGATGGTTTTGATGTTGCAGTAGCTAATGCTCACACGGTAGAGTGTTTGGATCGAGTTCCAGACTTAGAGGTACATCTAGGAAACTACACAAGGAAGGATATATTCTATGTGTTTGACCTTTCTGACACAGATGTGGTATTGGGAATCTAATGGTTGATCACCTTGGGTAAGATTTCTACCAATTATCAAACACTTGAGATGGGATTCAGAGACACTGAGGGGAAGAAGATTGCACTGAGGGGTATGTTGGCAGGGGCACCCAGGACAGTGTCAACAAAGAGGATGGAGAGGATCTTTAGACATGGGGGAGTAGCATATGTAGCAGAGTGTGTGATCACCATGCAGAGGGATTCAGATAGTCACCAATAGTATCAGGCAGAGATAAGGGCTTTGTTGAGTCAACATGAGCAGGTTTTTGGTCCGATGCCGCCAAGGAGACCCCCAAATAGAGGGTTTGAACATAACATCAAGATGGATATCTCAGTAGATTGGAAATCACACTTTTTAGTAGAGTATTCCAAGAATAAGTTTGCATGTGAGTTATTGGATGGACAGGTATACGACGACATGTATAGAGTCATAGATGAGGTCATCTTCTATAAATACCGAGTCTACCTTGTGCCCGGATCTAGTCTCAAAAAGAAGATATTGGCGGTAGTACATGACTCACCTTTAGTAGGCCATTAGGGCTTCTTCAAGACATACAAGCAAGTTAGGGAGACATTCTCTTGAAAGGGTCTCAGGAAGGATGCAATGAGACATATCAGTGAGTGTGTGACTTGTCAGTAGAACAAGTTAGAGCAGACACTCCCAACAGGGTTTCTTCAACCACTCCCTATTTCAGTGCAGAAATGGGAAAGTATATCCATGGATTTCATTACAGGCCTACCTAAGGCTCACGATAAGGACTGCATATTTGTAGTGGTGGATAGATTGAGCAAATTTGTGCACTTTTTCACGATTCCTACAGACTACAGTGCAGTGCAGGTGGCAGAGTTGTTCTTCAGAGAGATATTCAGACTTCATGGGTTGCCACATAGTATATTCAGTGACATAGACAGTCAGTTCATCAACACATTTTGAAAGGAGTTATTCAGATTGGTTGGTACAAAGTTGACATCCAGCACCAAATACCACCCCCAAACTGATGGGAAGACTGAGATAATCAACAAGTGGATATAGGGACACTCGAGGAACTATGTGAGTGGACAAAAAAAAGCATGGGTAAGGTGGTTACATCTTGGAGAGAATTGTTACAACACTACCTTCCATGTGTCCATAGGTATGACCCCATTCAGAGCATTATATGGATATGGTGCTCCAACTTTGATTGATTTGGTTTTTGGAGACAACAGGGCTCCCAAGGCCAAAGACTGGATAGCAGAGAGTCAATAGATTCTCAAGGTATTAAAAGAGAATCTATAGGTGGCACATAATCGAAAGAAGGTGAATGCAGACATACATAGGATAGAGCGTAGCTTTGAGGTTGGGGATCTAGTATTCCTAAGGCTACAATCATACAAGCAGTCATCTTTGAAGAAGAGCGGGGTAGAGAAGCTTAAATCCATATTCTATGGACCATATAGGGTCATATGTAGGGTAGGTGAAGTGGCCTATGAGTTAGAACTACCAGAGGGGAGCCATATTCACAATGTGTTCCATGTTTCTTGCCACAAGAAAGCGGTGGGACAATTCATTAGCACTTCTGAGGAGTTACAGCCTTTGGATGAGGAGGGACAGTTAGAGTTGGTTCCAGAGGATATATTGGAGTTCAAAGAGAGGAAATCGAGGAGTCGGGTCATCAAAGAGTGTTTGGTCAGATGGAGGGGACTTCTAGTAGAAGATGCTACTTGGAAGAGTGATCAGATTTTGCAACACCCTTGATCCAAGGGATCAAATTTTGCTCAAAATTCAAAGTGCTCAGAATCACTTCAAATCAAACGGGTGCGTAGGCCTCGTTGTCACGAACCCAACGCAACTCGTTTGGGTTCAAACGGACGTCGGATGAGAGAGATATCGCATTCTGTTCAAATCGTCAAACAGGCAAAAAAAAATGTGTGCTGACTGTACAGTCCGTACGAATGCTGACGTGGCAGGGTCATACGACACGTGGCAACTATTGGTTGGCAGTCGTGTGGATGAATTGGCGTCTGACACGTGGCATGTTTGTGGTGAATGGAATGGTGACACGTGGCCCAATCAATGGTCGCGACGTGTCACCTGGACAGTGGTTTAAAACTTATGTAGTCGGCAGGACTCGACCCTGCGACCTCCGGGGCAAGGGGAAGAGCTTTGGGAAGGGTCGCCCAACCGGCGCGCCCACCTATGGTTCTTAATATACATATGTTAAAAAATTTATTTGAATTGCAATTGATTTGAAATGGGGGCACGGTCCGGGTCGGGGCTAAGCCCCGGCCCCCGGTCATATATATATGCCATGTAACCACTGGCGCGCGTGCGTTCTGA
Source organism: Picea engelmannii (assembly GCA_009831015.1). Taxonomy (NCBI): domain Eukaryota; kingdom Viridiplantae; phylum Streptophyta; class Pinopsida; order Pinales; family Pinaceae; genus Picea; species Picea engelmannii. Next base: position 958,509 of record ML779389.1, read on the forward strand.
CCCTTTTACCACATGTTTTAAAACCTTGGCCCCTTTTTGTATTTGCGCGCGGTCACATGGTGATCCATATGCCCATGGTTTTGGTGGTTAGGGGCTAGGCACGCCCTAACCGTCCTATAGTTCGCACCGTTTTGTGGTTGCGCCCGGTGATAGGTTTTAACACAAATATGCGCATCAGGGCTAGGTTGAGGAGACAGAGGTGCATTTTGGCGATCTAGAGACAACAAGTTTGAAGGGGAACTTCCAAGAAGCCTATCTTCTTCAATTTTTGGCCAAACGAGGTGCCCAAAAAGCCCAGTTAGGAGTTTTTGGATGTTCTGAAGCCATTGGAGCCATCTATTTGGCATTTTGAGCATTGTAAAGCACATATTTTAGCACTTTGAGCAAATAATACAAAAGATCCATTGGAAGCTAGACCAGGAGATGTAGCCCAAGAGAGGGGTGAACTCATTTATCATTTGTTGTGTTATGTGTTTTTTGTTCAATGTTATTTGCTGCTGATTATATGCATCTTGAATATGTAATTTTCTATAAAAGTTGTGTTTGCAAAATTGAACCATTTGCATAAGAACACTTGAATTAAAACTTGCAAATATTTTCAAGAATACAAGTCTTTATCATTTTTAGATCAAGTTGGTATCAGAGCATAGGTTTTTGAAGGCTTGATTATTTGCAAGTGTTTTGTTTTCTGATGCTCAC
>ML779389.1:963436-985858 GCA_009831015.1 Picea engelmannii
CTTTCCAATGGGGAGGTGTGATCCAGGGGATCAAATTTTGCTCAAAATTCAAAGTGCTCAGAATCGCTTCAAATCGAACGGGTGCGTAGGCCTCTTCGTCACGAACCCAATGCAACTTGTTTGGGTTCAAATGGACGTCGGATGAGAGAGATATCGCGTTCTGTTCAAATCGTCAAACATGCAAAAAAAAAATGTGTGCTGACTGTACAGTCCGTACGGATGCTGACGTGGCAAGGTCGTACGACATGTGGCAGGTATTGGTTGGCAGTCGTGTGGATGAATTGGCGTCCGACACGTGGCATGTTTGTGGTGAATGGAATGGTGACACATGGCCCAATCAATGGTCGCGACGTGTCACCTGGACAGTGGTTTAAAACTTATGTAGTCGGCAGGACTTGACCCCGCGACCTCCGGGGCAAGGGGAGGAGCTTTGAGAAGGGTTGCCCAACCGGCACGCCCACCTATGGTTCTTAATATACATATGTTAAAAAAATTATTTGAATTGCAATTGATTTGAAATGGGGGCACGGTCCGGGCCGGGGCTAAGCCCCGACCCCCGATCATATATATATGCCATGTAACCACCAACGCGCGTGCGCGTTCCAACCCTTTTACCACATGTTTTAAAACCTTGGCCCCTTTTTGTATTTGCGCGCGGTCACATGGTGACCCATATGCCCATGGTTTTGGTGGTTAGGGGCTAGGCACGCCCTAATCGTCCTACAATTCGCACCATTTTGCGGTTGCGCCCGATGCTAGGTTTTAACACAAATATGCGCATCAGGGCTAGGTTGAGGAGACAGAGGTGCATTTTGGCGATCTAGAGACAACAAGTTCGAAGGGGAACTTCCAGGAAGCCTATCTTCTTCAATTTTTGGCCAAACGAGGTGCCGAAAAAGCCCAGCTAGGGGTTTTTGGACATTCTGAAGCCATTGGAGCCATCTATTTGGCATTTTGAGCATTGTAAAGCACATATTTTAGCACTTTGAGCAAATAATACAAAAGATCCATTGGAAGCTGAACCAGGAGATGTAGCCCAAGAGAGGGGTGAACTCCTTTATCATTTGTTGTGTTATGTGTTTTCTGTTCACTGTTATTTGTTGCTGATTATATGCATCTTGAATATGTAATTTTCTATAAAAGTTGTGTTTGCAAAATTGATCCATTTGCATAAGAAAACTTGAATTAAAACTTGCAAATATTTTCAAGAATACAAGTCTTTATCATTTTTAGATCAACCCTAGATTAATGTTGCTTGAGGACAAACAATCTTAGGAAGGGAGGATTGTAATGTCCCTTTCTGAGAGAGGACTCCAAAGAGGAGGGCTTAGTAGTCTAAACATCCCCTTTTATACTATAGCCATGAAGAAATAGGGGCAAATGTTCATTTGATGTCATTTCACCAGGGAACTGTTATAATTTGAAAGTGACATTAAGTGACTAAGTGGAAAAAGGTAATTAAGCGTTTAAGTGAATACTAAATAAAAAAACTTAGGAAAAGCGCTTAAGTGAAAATTCAACGAAGAATTAGGGTTTCAGTGGATATTAGGAGAGGAAAAATGACCTAATGGTTCATTATTGATGATTTGAGAATTGAAACCATAGCTCTAAGGAGAAACCTAGATTCATGCAAATTTGAGGATACTTGTGGATTCTAGGAGGAAGACATCGAGGGATTAGATTCAGTGTTGAGAGACACACCCTAGCTAGTAGAGGAGACCACACAGGTTTTCCATTGCTTTCATTACAAATCTACAGTTAGATTGAGAGTGGAGATTAGAGATCCAGCTCTAGCAGTCAGATTCCAGCGTGAGTTCGAGAGAAGACATCAGAGGTATAGTGGGTCGCTCTTCTTGAGGAGGCCTAGTGAACCTAAACCCTCATAACCCATTTGAGATCATGGGAAGCTGCTTCATTTGAGCCATTCAACACATTTTTCCAAGCCTTCTAGCCATAAGGGTGTCACATTTAGTTAGTGGAGTTGCAACATGTTTAACAGACATAAGAGAGATCGTGGATTCTTAGATCTACTCATCCATAAGGCTAGCGAGCGAGATTCCGTCTGACCCATTGGAGAGTGAGGCATGACGCTCCATTCAAGACATGTTCCATCAGATTCTGACAGTGGAATATACTTGGGCGACTCTTTCAGTGTTAGCTAGCGTGAGGGTATTCCATGTAGTTGGACATATTACTTTCGACGATGACAGAGAGATCCATGAGCCTAGCAACAACAAATCCATCCAAGGAGAGTCTTCTAGGGAAGAAGGCAACTTCATTGGGACATATCTCATCAGGTTCAGAGGAGTCTTGCTCGTGCATGCATTGGATTCATCTTCCGATAACAGATCTAGCGTTGCATGCAGCAGTAAAACCCACGCATGTCACAGATCGAGCTTGCATGCTAATGATCTAGCGACACATGTTAGTTCTAGGTATTGTTCCATTCTTTTACTAGTATTCCAATATAGATCCAATCATTTGAAGGTCTAATTGAAGATTGGTTTGGTTGTTTTTACATGCATGCAGTCTGTGTGTGAAGTTTTGTACATGCATATCATTATTGTAATTGCTTGACTACTCAATATATCTTAAACACGTTGTTCCACTTGAAACCAAATGAAAAATCACCATGCATATTAAATTCAAGTTATCAAGCGCAGTCATAAACCTAAATAACCCATCCAACCACCCAAAGAGTATCAAATCTACGACAAATAGGGTCAATAGAGAGTTAATATACAGATATGCAGATTTGGGATATTACAGGATGAAAGTGGACAACCTTGCTCCTTTGAGCTCGGTTTGTCTCCAACATTGAATTCTAGGTTGGTTGGTTTTATCTTCATTTTGCTTGTAAGTTTTTGGTTGAGTTTGGCTGCATAAGAGCACACAATTAACATTGTATTCGTCTATGTATATTGTCATTATAGTCTCGACTTTTAATTCTTGAGGGAAGTTATTCTAGGTTTCAAACTTTTGTTCTCGCTTATGGGTCGAGATCACTCCTAGTTATTTGGTAATCCTAAGAATTGAGTCTTGGTTTTTAGATCCATAATAAAATAAATGGAAGTCTTTAACAATATGAAAACTATTGTGGGGTTTCTTTGAGAAATTGAAGTGAAGAGTCCACTCGTTCAAATTGCCCATACAAACAAACTAGGGTTAGCGTTTAAGAATTCTATAGGATGAAGAATCGTCTTTTCTACATATATAGATCAAGGAGGGTCGAGAATAGTTCAAATTTCTCATACCATTGTAGATCCATCTTAACCCTAAATCTATCAAGCACTCAGAGAGATCAAATCTCTTGAGGTGTAAATTTTTTTATGATCTAAGATAAATCTAGGTTGGTTAATATATAGTATTACTATTATTATTTGTTATAAGTATTATATTTTTAAGTAAACATACAATGATGTAAGCATTACCTATGTAATAATATCTCTATCATGCTTACTTGGAAATAAAACTAACTAAAGTTAGTGCAATAAACAAAGTAAGATTATCATACTTAATTGTAAGTACACCTCTCTAAACTAAGATTATCATACTTAATTGTAAGTACACCTCGCTAAGCTTATTGCAATAAACAAAGTAAGTAAGATTAGTTTTTAGGACCTCTATACGATAAAAAAAAAAATCGTTTTTTTCTACATGTATAGCTCAAGAAGGGTGAAGAATCGCCATTGAAGGCGAGTGAGGTTTTGAAGTGGAGAGTCCGCTTGTTCAAATTACCAATTCAAAGAAGATAAGGTTAGGGTTTTGAAGTGAAGAGTTCACTTCAAATTGCTCACACAAACAAGCTAGGGTTAGGGTTTAGGGCTTCTAGAACGTTAACGCGTAGCCCTTTCTCTACATATAGAGATCAACGAAGGTTGAGAGTACATATGGAAGGCCAGTAAGGTTAATGGCCGGTCGGTGTATGGTGGTATGTTGGGTCACTGAGTGTGGCCTGAGTTGCTTTATTTTCGAGATTCGCCTACGCTAGAGACTGTAGTTTTCTTCTCGTTGGGTTTCTGATGGTTTGGGAGTGAAGAGATTGCTTATCTTCCTTTTAGATTCAAGTGTTGTTCAAGTTATGATCGATCGTGTTAGTGGCTGAGGTTTTTATTTTTGCCGTTTTTGTTGTGTATGCTCAAATTTCTGGTATCTTAAGAAAATGCGATACAATCATATGATGAGTTAAATAACTGCAACAACATGATAATTTTGTGATTACCGGTATTTAAGTCTCTGATGGTCTCCTGTTTTACTGTGAAATCTCATATCTAGGGTTTTGTTATATGCTGCTTGAGGGTTTTCTATGTTCTTTTCTTATAAATCTCTGAAAGAAGCTCGAGGATTAGATGCCCTAGGGCATTATACACTTTGCTGATCTATCATTTTCTGATGAACGACCAATAAGATGAGAGCTACTTTCGGGGCATTTAAATTTTTGGTCTTTTTGTGCGTTGATGAATGTTAGAAATATTTCACACGCTAGACGTAAGTAAAGGAACAGCATCGATCAGAAACGATCTTAAATCTGTGGTTAATATCCGAAGTTCTATGTGGGGTTTGCATCGTTTGTCGATGAGAAAAAACATTAAAAGTCTGAAATTAATATCCGAAGTTCTATGTGGGGCTTACTCAGTTTGTCTTGACTGTGTTGTATGTAGCTGTTTCTTATTGTGATGTATTCTATTTTCTTTTCTTCCGAATTTCCGAGTACCATGCTGATATATTATTGTTTGATGAGTGACCAATTAGTTGAAAGGTACTTTCCGGGATATACAGTTTGGGGTTTTCTAAGTTGAAAAGTGCCTTCCGGGATTTACAGTTTGGGGTTTTCTCGGGTGGGGAGTGTTAGAAATATTATACATGTTATGGCTTCGAAGATGGACACTGTCCGCTTCTTTTGCCCTTCTCTTCTCATATTCTTACTTTTTTCCATTCTTACTCTTATGCTTTCTTGCGGGGCTTGCCTAAGGACATTCATTCTTTCTCCCTCCCAAGATCTTGAGTCAAGGCGGGAGCACGGGTGTAGCTTCGCTCGACTGGCGAGAAAAAATTTACTCTTGAGAATAAATGCCGAAGTTCTGTGTGTTTTACCTGTTTTGTCTCAGCTGTTTTGTTTTTAATTTGTTTCTCATTGATTGCTTTTCTTGAAGGCTCTCTATGTTTAATGTTTGGTAGCAGTAGTTTTATTTAGTAGTTTTATTTGGTGGGACAATTGTTACATGCACGTGGTATGGCTCATGATGAGAATAATAGAAGTCCATTTGAGTACTGATCAATACCTAATTGATATAATAAAAGTCCTAAGTCCATTTGAGTAAAGATCAATAGCGAATCGGCTGCCTCATGGAATATATTTTTTAACGCTTTTGCTGCAGTGCCCTAACTTGATTTTCTACACTTTTTTTCCATGCTGAATGACTCGAGTTTTACCAGGCTTGGTTGGTTTTTCTCTTTTCAGTGCCAGTTAATGTTATTTTAAGTTGGGTATATTGCAGTTATAAATGTAATTGAATAACAGTTTTGGTTGCATGTGTTTTGATTTACTGAATAATGGTTTTGGTTTGTTTATTTCTTCTCTAAAGGTAAGCTGTAGGCTAAACATAATCTGTAGTCTAAACATTCTATGAAATGGATGTTTTTTGGATTATTGTTTGACCACATTTGTTTGAAATGTGGTAGGCAATTATTAGATTAGTAGATTTGAGTCACTTTTTATATAATTTAAGTGCTTTAGTGTTTTCAGTGCAGATTTTATTTCTGTATTCAAAAATGGATTTTAAATAACAAAAAGTAGTATTTTGATTAAGATTTAGGTTTTTTGTATTGTGATAGATTTTAAATAATCAAAAAGTAGTATCTTGTGATAAATTAGGATTAAATTGTACTTTTTTGTTGTTTAAACAATGACTTTTTGAATTATACAGACTTAGTCACTCAGATTTGGAAATTCTTATGTGTAGAGAGTGTAAATATTTTATGTTTGTTTAAGTCATAAATGTTTTATTTTTTGGYTGTTTTATGGTAATTTTTTTCTTTTGATTTTGTCTGAAACTCAGTGATGGATGGTTGGATATGTGGATTTGAGTGGTTAAGTTTGTATAATCTAGGGCCTTGGGGGTTTTTCAACAAGCTGAATCCATTTATGCATTAGTAAGTTAATTTAAATGAATGGTCTGATCTGTAGATTTGAGTGGTGAAGTGTGTATAATCTGGGGCCCTAGGGGTTTTTCAGCACGCTGAATTAAACAATAGAAAATAGAGTTTTTGTTCAAATTTACATTGCTGGATTTTGGCCAATTCTTGCCAGAAAACCCAGAGAGTAGAATGTTTAACTAATTCCATAATAACCACTAGAGCTGGAAATTCTACAATTTCTTGATAGACTTTGGGCAAAAGTAAAAAAATATTCCAAGAAAAATTCCAAAATGTGAAATGTTTAGACTAGTAAAAGAAACGTCTCTGTAACTGGTAATATACATATAGATTTATATTACATTCAGAAATTAATTTACATGCCTATCAGCAAAATCAGGGCTGCCATAAGAGGAAACAAGCCTTGTATTTTCTAGAGTTTGAAATGTCTTCTCCAAAACCTGAAAATGTGCAATATTGAGAACTATATTGAAAATTATATCCTATACTATATTGACAACTGACTTTCTAGAACAAAAGCCTATCATAGACATAACATGAACATAGCAAAATAACCCTATGAAGGAATGAGGTAAAATGGTCTAGACTTGGTGCCCTGGAGTTGATGGAGGGAGATGAACAAGCATCTGGAGGAGCATTGCATCTTGTACTTGCAGGAAATCTTCCACTTGCTGAGGAACTGGACTTGCATGGAGGGTCATGAGCATTGAGATTCGATGATTCATAAGTTCCATGCAAAAGGCTAGATTTGTAATTTTTCTCTAGATTTCTAACAACAATTGTTGCATTGCCTCTATTTGCTGCCCATTTTGAGTGGGACTTGAATTTCAGCTTCTTCCAAGGCATTTGTTGATTGGATTTAGGGAAGTTCCCTTGATGCTCTCGTCTTGGCTCATTGTGTTGTCATTAGGTGGAAATCTTGTTGGTGAGCTTCCTATTGGTAAGCTTTTGATTGGCAATGGAGCAGCCAAGACCTAGGGAGCAGCCCTTTGCATCAAACCACTCAACGTGGTAGACATACTCCTCATCTAGTGTAGGTGAGTGTTGTGTATTGCAACGGCTTGGATTCGGCAGCTTTGGAACAAGCTTTTTGTTGCACCATGATTGGAATGAGCTTGTCGCCGCACCATGAGGGTAGGTTTGGAACAAGCTTGTTGTTGCACTGATCGGAGCCCACTACAAGATGAATGATTCCCATTATAATCCATGATGTATTTGTACTTGTCTATCGATCGGAGCCCACTACAAGATGAAGGATTCCCATTATAATCCATGATGTATTTGTACTTGTCTATCGATCGACGCCATTGGCAAGAGTCGTAAATGTTGATGACAAGAGCTCTAGCATTCTTAGATTTTTTCATAGACTCTGAAGTGATATTCATGATACGGAGGTACCTTGTCCTTTGTTGCTTGCCTCACCTTAACCAAGTGTGTGTACCTTGCAATACCATGTCATTAATGTCCAATTGCGATCTGTTGTAGGCCATATGGATTAAGGTACACAAGTGACATAGGTTTTTGAGGCAATGGAGAACTCAAACTACCATGTGTGCGATCCTCCCAATTGCATAATAAAGCCTCTCATATCACAAATGTGACCCCATTCGGGGAGGGGATTTCTCTCTTTGCAAAATATATACATTTGCCTTCCCACTTTGTGTCTTCTTTCAAGACTCCTATATTGGCAAGTTTATTTGTTAGCTTGTTGGTTGTTCTTCTGATGTGGGAGGGTATCATAATTGTATTTGGTTGTATGGTAGATTTGAGCATCTCTAGATATTATTGAGCATCTATACATTATTGAACATCTAAAGATTATTGAGGACTTGGTTTTGCTCAATGTTTGTTTAGCATGGTCACAATGATATGAGAATCTCCCTCCACCATGATTTGTGAGCATTGACTTTGTATGGCCATTTTTGATTACTTTGATTAGTGCCCATAGTTTTGTTGCATTATTGGTATCACACCTTATGTTTTTTTTTTGACTAAAACGAGTAGAGGAATTATATTAAGTGGGCGAGCCATGAGTTCGTTTACAAAATGGTAGGGCTTCACTGAGCCTTTGTCTGAAAGAAGCTTAATATTGCTCTTGGATACACATATAATCACCAAAATCCAGCTTAAAACTGGCTTATTTAAAGCCTTGGCTCTATACAAAATGCCAAGATGCTTCGGGGTGGGAATTGCAGCAGGGGTAGAAGCCAGACTAGCTCTATGGGTTGGTCCTCCATTCTCGGTTGAGTCGAGCCATCTTCTCCTCTAATTGCTAGACTCTTAGCTCAAACTCGTCGTGTGGGCTCTTAAGCTCCTGATGGAGCTTGTTAAGCTCTTCAGAGAAACCCACTTTGGTGAGGGATATGTCTTGTTCCAGTTGGTCCAACCTTTTGCCGGCCTCCACATCTAGGTTCTTCAGGAAGTCTAACTGGTGCTGCAGCATCTGCTTCAGATTTTCTAAAGTTGCATCCATGGTCTTTAGGCATTCCTCCAAGCTCGACTTCTTACTTGTGTTGGTCGCCATCGTTTTGGCTTTCCCCTGAATCGCGTAGTTAGCTCCTTAAAGTCGCAGGGAGATGGATTGTTGCATAGAGATGAGTCGGGTTTGGACCTGCGTCCTATTTTAAACTTGCTTCTCATGGCTCGAATGATTATGTCCTGGACTGCAGAGGCAGAGAGGTATGGGCAGGGGGTGCGTCTGTCCCCTCCTTGTCTGCTGTCCACTTGATCGTTGTACCACCCCTTGTCACTATCCTCTAATAGAACGATATCACACCCTATGTTACCTACGATCATATGAAGAGTTCGACTCTTCATCTCTGGTGGTTGCTCCAAAACCCTTTGGGGCCTGGATTTTCTTTTGAAGTGTTGTCAAAATTTAGTGTAGTGAAAACCTTGGGGCAGGTAGCTCCAATGTTGTAGGCTTTCTGGGGAAATATTTTGTTTGGTAGGTGGATTCGGTGTAGGGGCCAAGCAGAGGTCCTATTGTTGAAAGATGGTTGATTCGCTTTGGTTGTAGGCTAAGTCCTCCTTCCAATTTGTGCGTTTAATTGTTTCAAGGATGTTGGTCTTAATTTTGTCCCAAACGACATCCCATTGGAGTTTCTTGGAGTTGAAAGATCCATCTATTTTGTTCCTTCCAGATTTGCCAAAGGACAAGGCTCGACATTAGCTGCTAAATTTTGTTGAGGATCGAATTTTTAAATGATGACAGTGTCTAGTTGGCTATGGTGTCAGTGATATTATTCCTTTGATGGTCAAAAGTTCTCATTATCTGGGTGTGATCCTAGATGAGTGAGCTATAGTCATAAGTGTTTACAAGGTGCTCCATAGTTTGGCTATGGTGTCAGTGATATTATTCCTTTGACGATCAAAAGTTCTCATTATCTGGGTGTGATCCTAGATGAGTGAACTATAGTCACAAGTGTTTACAAGATGCTCCATAGTTTCTTCCTCTTTTCGATAAAGAGAACATAAGGAAGATCCTATGTAACCCCTTTTTCCTAAAGTTGTCCTAGGTGAGAGTATGCTTGTTAGCTGTCAGTCAAAGGAAGGTGCACACTTTGGGCCAAAGATTGAACTCTCATATATATTTTTAGATGTTCTTTGGTATATTTGCAAAATTCCCTTTGAGTTCATAACCTTATTTGATGGAGAATGTACCTTTTGGTTGATATCCTCATTGGTGAATGTTTGGTCCCTAATTGAACCGAATCTTTTGTTGGATTATTGTGCCCTGCCATGGCTTAATGTAATTATTGTTTCGTAGATTTAGGTCAGCTTGGGTGGATCTCTAGTGTCTCCATATGTTGGGTGCATTGATGGGAAGCTAGTAATTTGTTGCTACATATCTCATGCCTGCTTGTGGCGTTTGAGTGCGATTATGAATTAGATTATTGTGGCTAGAAAGAGGGGATTGTTGCTATCGAGAGTTTGTCCAGGAACAACACTTGATGCCAGCGTTGGATTTCCTAGAAAGTGTGGTCACGAATGAGGGTATGGTTTTGTCTCAATGTGTTCCATATTAGGGTGCCAACCTTGTCTTTGTTCCATATAATAAGGTCGAGCTCTTCAGTGAAAGGAGTATATTTTATGCGCTAGAGTTGAGCCCATAGATCACATGTTTGAGCCATCTCCACCATATTTTTGCTTCCATAAACTTTGTTGAGGAATAGAGGGTCCCTCAGCTCAAGACCACATGAAAGCTTTGGCTTGCAAATTGTGTCCTAGCTTACTAGAGCCCATTTGCGACCTTCTCTGGTGTTGTGCCAGAGGAAATTCCTCCAGATGCTTTTGATCAGGGCTTTGTTGAGTCAACATGAGCAGGGTTTTGGTCCGATGTCGCCAAGGAGACCCCCAAATAGGGGGTTTGAGCACAACATCAAGATGGATATCTTAGCAAATTGGAAATCACACTTTTTAGTAGAGTATTCCAAGAATACGTTTGCATGTGAGTTATTGGATGGACAGGTATAAGACGACATGTATAGAGTCGTAGATGAGGTCATCTTCTATAAACACAAAGTCTACCTTGTGCTCGGACCTAGTCTCAAAAAGAAGATATTGGCGATAGTACATGACACACCTTTAGCAGGCCATTAGGGCTTCTTCAAGACATACGGGTAATTTAGGGAGACATTCTTTTGAAAGGGTCTCAAGAAAGATGCAATGAGACATATCAGTGAGTGTGTGACTTGTTAGTAGAACAAGATAGAGCAAACACTCCCAACAGGGTTTCTTCAATGACTCTCTATTCTAGAGCAGAAATGGGAAAGTATATCCATGGCATTACAAGTCTACCTAAGGCTCACGGTAAGGATTGTATATTTGTAGTGGTGGATAGATTGAGCAAATTTGTGCACTTTTTCACGATTCCTACAGACTACAGTGCAATGCAGGTGGCAGAGTTGTTCTTCAGGGAGATATTCAGACTTCACGGGTTGCCACATAGTATATTCAGTGACATAGACAGTCGGTTCATCAACACATTTTGAAAGGAGTTATTCAGATTGGTTGGTACAAAGTTGACATCCAACACTAGTTACCACCCCCAGACTGATGGGAAGACTAAGATAATCAACAAGTGGATATAGGGATACTCGAGGAACTATGCGAGTGGACAACAAAAAGCGTGGGTAAAGTGGTTACATCTTTGGAGAACATTGTTACAACACTACCTTCCACATGTCCATAGGTATGACCCCATTTAGAGCATTATATGGATATGATGCTCCCACTTTGATTGATTTGGTTTTTGGAGACAACAGGGTTTCCAAGTCCAAAGATTGGATAGCAGAGAGTCAGCAGATTCTCAAGGTATTAAAAGAGAATATATAGGTGGGGCAGAATCGAAAGAAGATGAATACAGACATACATAGGATAGAGCGTAGCTTTGAGGTTGGGGATCTAGTATTCCTGAGGCTACAACCATACAAGCAGTTATCTTTGAAGAAGAGCGGGGCAGAGAAGCTTAAATCCAGATTCTATGGACCATACAGGGTCATATGCAGGGTAGGTGAAGTGGCCTACGAGTTAGAACTACCAGAGGGGAGCCATATTCCCAACGTGTTCCATGTTTCTTGCCACAAGAAAGCGATGGGAGAATTCATTAACACATCTGAGGAGCTATCGCTTTTGGATGAGGAGGGACAGTTAGAGTTGGTTCCAGAGGATATATTGGAGTTTAGAGAGAGAAAACCAAGGAGTCGGGTCATCAAAGAGTGTTTGGTCAGATGGAGGGGACTTCTAGTAGAAGATGCTACTTGGGAGAGTGATGCCTTTGGATGAGGAGGGACAATTAGAGTTGGTTATAGAGGCTATATTGGAGTTTAGAGAGAGAAAACTGAGGAGTCGGGTCATCAAAGAGTGTTTGGTCAGATGGAGGGGACTTCTAGTAGAAGATGCTACTTGGGAGAGTGATCAGATTTTGCAACACCCTAGATTGATGTTGCTTGAGGACAAGCAATCTTAGGAAGGGAGGATTGTAATGTCCCTTTCTAAGTGAGGGGACTCCAAAGAGGAGGGCTTAGTAGTCTAAACATCCCCTTTATACTATAGCCATGAAGAAATAGGGGCAAATGTTCATTTGATGTCATTTCACCAGGGAACTGTTATAATTTGAAAGTGATGTTAAGTGACTAAGTGGAAAAAGGTAATTAAGCGTTTAAGTGAATACTAAATAAAAAAACTTAGGAAAAGCGCTTAAGTGAAAGTCAACGAAGAATTAAGGAAACCAGAGCTCTAAGGAGAAACCTAGATTCATGCGAATTTGAGGATACTTGTGGATTCTAGGAGGAAGACATCGAGGGATTGGATTTGGTGTTGAGAGACACACCCTAGCTAGTCGAGGAGACCACTCAGGTTTTCCATTGCTTTCATTACAGATCTACAGTTAGATTGAGAGTGGAGATTAGAGATCTAACTCTAACAGCCAGATTCCAGCGTGAGTTCGAGAGGAGGCATTAGAGGTATAGTGGGTCACTCTTCTTGAGGAGGCCTAGCGAATCTAAACCCTCATAACCCATTTGAGATCATGGGAAGGCGCTTCATTTGAAACATCCAACACATTTTTCCAAGCCTTCTAGCCATAAGGGTGTCACATTTAGTCAGTGGAGTTGCAACATGTTTAACAGAGATAGGAGAGATCGTGGATTCTTAGATCTACTCATCCAGAAGGCTAGCGAGGGAGATTCCTTCCAACCCATTGGAGAGGGAGGCATGGCGCTCCATTCAAGACATGTTCCATCAGATTCTGACAGTGGAATATACTTGGGCGACTCTTTCAGTGTTAGTTAGCGTGGGGGTATTCCATGTAGTTGGACATATTACTTTCGACAATGACAGAGAGATCCAAGAGCCTAGCAATAACAAATCCATCCAGGGAGAGTCTTCTAGGGAAGAAGGCAACTTCACTGGAACATATCTCATCAGATTCAGAGGAGTCTTGCTCATGCATGCATCAGATTCATCTTTCGACAACAGATCCAACATTGCATGCACCAGTAAAACCCACACGTGTCACAGATCGGGCTTGCATGCTAATGATCTAGGGACGCATGTTACTTCTAGGTATTGTTCCATTCTTTTACTAGTATTCCAATATAGATCCAATCATTTGAAGGTCTAATTGAAGATTGGTTTGGTTGTTTTTACATGTATGCAGTCGGTGTGAAGTTTTGTACATGCATATCATTATTGTAATTGCTTGACTACTCAATATATCTTAAACACGTTGTTCCCCCTGAAACCAAATGAAAAATCACCATGCATATTAAATTCAAGTTATCAAGCGCAATCAGAAACCTAAATAACCCATCCAACCACCCAAAGAGTATCAAATCTACGACGAACAGGGTCAATAGAGAGTTAATATACATATATGCGGATTTGGGATATTACAGGATGAAAGTGGACAACCTTGCTCCTTTGAGCTTGGTTTGTCTCCAACATTGAATTCTAGGTTGGTTGGTTCTATCTTCATTTTGCTTGTAAGTTTTTTGTTGAGTTTGGCTGCATAAGAGCACACAATTAACATTGTATTCGTCTATGTATATGGTCATCATAGTCTCGACTTTTAATTCTTGAGGGAAGTTATTCTAGGTTTAAAAATTTTGTTCTCGCTTACGGGTCGAGGTCACTCCTAGTTATTTGGTAATCCTAAGAATTGAATCTTGATTTTTAGATCGACGATGATGTTACTCTAGTTTGTTCCCTATTAGATATATTTGGTCAATAGATTGGTGGTGACTATTATAAATGCAATCTTTGGTGATTGGAAGTATAATTTTGTCCTTGAGTTTTTTGGAAGGGATGTAGGGATTGCACTTTGTCTCCCTTCACTTTCAAGTTATGGAATAGAGTGTCGCCCGTTGTTAATAGGGGTATTTTCAATTCGAATTATGTTGAATCTCCTTAGGTACACCTTGTTTTAGGTTTGCGAGTTTGCTAATTAGAAAAGAGCGAATCTTTATCTTGGAGATAGAAGTTCAAGCATCCATCATGGATCATTGTGACTTGCAAGAACTAAGGAAGATCTTAAGAGCCCATGAAGAAATAATTTAGGGAAATAGAGCTTCCATTCTTACTCCCATCTCCAAATTTCATGAATATGAGCATCAATGTATTGCACAAATTGTAGAGATTATGAGCATCTTGGTGCAAATCAAACAACATTTGTTAATTCTCAAGGCATAATGCAACTTCCTAAAATATTTGGTGGAGAATCTGAACAAAGAATCTTAGTTAGTGGTCTCTAACCAGTGTGTCAAAACAAGGTGAACATGAAGACACTTTCATTCAACTGATGGAAGACATGGAAATTGGAGAACAAGGTCTAGAGCATACAACTATTGGCCTATAAGAGGTTTGAAGTCATCACTCCTTTTATCAGTCTATGGTTTTAAAGTTATTAGTATCTTAGGTGTCTTTTACATGATATATAACAGTACGAAAATCAAGAGAATTTTTCCAGAATATATTAGAAAACTCTATATTTTGATTTTGATATGTGCAAACAATATTAAGCGTGAAGACAATATGTATGTTTAAAGAGCATTATTAGCTTAGCTACAACCATTTTTGCCAATATAAATTACCCAATTCATGTTAAAAGAAAAATTAAGATATATAAAGTGCATTAAAACAAAAAACATGTAACATAATGTAAAAAGAATTATGAGGAGCATATGAGGTTGGAAAATTAACTATGGAAAGCAAGAGAGACAAGGTATGACCTTCACTGTAATATCTTGAGTTAAAGATTTGAATGGTCTTCGAAATCAACTTCCTTTGTCATATGATTGATATGAAAAGATGAGAAAGCTAGCAGGGGTGGGTAAAAACAAAGTTGAAGAAGATAGATTAAGATTGGTCACTACATAATCCATTTGTTATTTATTATATGCATCATATAATTTTATTGCTATTCACATTTTCCATCATTGAACATTGTTACTATTCACCTTAAACCTCGTGTAACTTTTAAAGTGGCCTTCTTGATAATACTCTCTAAATTATATATGATATTTAGTAAATTTCAAAGGATCAATTTCATTTAAAGCATATACATATACATAATGATGATTATGTTGCTCGTGATTGGAACCAACCTAAATCCATTTTAACTTTGCATATATCAAGCACTAAGAGATATCAAATCCCTCAAGGTGCAAGTCTTTCCTTGAGTTTTGCACTCTAAAAAAGGTTTGCACCTTAAGGGATTTGATCCCTCTTAGTGCTTGATTGATTTAGAGTTAATATGGATCTAGAATGGTGTAAAATAACACACATAAACTTTGTGATCCCATTCTATCTAGTGGACTATTTAATAAAATCGATCTATCACAAAAACATAATAAAAGAAATGGAAGTCTTTAACAATATTAAAACTATTGTGGGGTTTCTTTGAGAAATTGAAGTGAAGAGTCCACTCGTTCAAATTGCCCATACAAACAAACTAGGGTTAGTGYTTAAGACTTCTATAGGATGAAGAATCGTCTTTTCTACATATATAGATCATGGAGGGTCGAGAATAGTTCAAATTTTTCATACCATTGTAGATCCATCTTAACCCTAAATCTATCAAGCACTCAGAGGGATCAAATCTCTTGAGGTGTAAATTTTTTTATGATCTAAGATAAATCTAGGTTGGTTAATATATAGTATTACTATTATTATTTGTTATAAGTATTATATTTTTAAGTAAACATACAATGATGTAAGCATTACCTATGTAATAATATCTCTATCATACTTACTTGGAAATAAAACTAACTAAAGTTAGTGCAATAAACAAAGTAAGAATATCATACTTAATTGTAAGTACACCTCTCTAAACTAAGACTATCATACTTAATTGTAAGTACACCTCCCTAAGCTTATTGCAATAAACAAAGTAAGATTAGTTTTTAGGACCTCTATACGATAAAAAAAATCACTTTTTTCTACATGTATAGCTCAAGAAGGGTCAAGAATCGCCATTGAAGGAGAGTGAGGTTTTGAAGTGGAGAGTTTGCTTGTTCAAATTACCAATTCAAAGAAGATAAGGTTAGGGTTTTGAAGTGAAGAGTTCACTTTAAATTGCTCACACAAACAAGCTAGGGTTAGGGTTTAGGGCTTCTAGAACGTTAACGTGTAGCCCTTTCTCTACATATAGAGATCAATATGGAAGACCAGTAAGGTTCATGGCCGGTCGGTGTATGGCGATATGTTGGGTCACTGAGTGTGGCTTGAGTTGCTTTATTTTCGAGATTCGCCTACGCCAGAGACTCTGTAGTTTTCTTCTCGTGTTGGGTTTTTGATGGTTTGGGAGTGAAGATATTGATTATCTTCCTTTTAGATTCACGTGTTGTTCAAGTTTGAATATCTTTCAATTTCTTGTACTTGTGATTTTTCCACTTCATTTTATGATCGATCGTGTTAGTGGCTGAGGTTTCTATTTTTGTCGTTCTTGTTGTGTATGCTCAAATTTCTGGTATCTTAAGAAAATGTGATACAATCATATGATGAGTTAAATAACTGCAACAACATGATAATTTTGTGATTACCGGTATTTAAGTCTTTGATGATCTCCTGTTTTATTGTGAAATCTCATATCTAGGGTTTTGTTATACGCTGCTTGCAGGGTTTTCTATGTTATTTTCTTATAAATTTCTAAAAGAAGCTCGAGGATTAGATGTCCTAGGGCATTATACACTTCGCTGATCTATCATTTTCTGATGAATGACCAATAAGATGAGAGCTACTTTCAGGGCATTTACACTTTTGGAGTTTTTGTGCGATGATGAATGTTAGAAATATTACACACGTTAGACGTAAGTGAAGGAACAACATCGATCAATTTTTTTTTAAAATTTGAGGTTAATAGCCAAAGTTCTATGTTGGGTTTGCTTCGTTTGTCGATGAGAAAAAGCGTTAAGTTTGAAATTAAGATCCGAAGTTCTATGTGGGGCTTACTTAGTTTGTCTTTGATGTGTTGTATGTAGTTGTTTCTTATTGTGATGTATTCTATTTTCTTTCATACAAATTTCTGAGTACTATGTTGATCTATCATTATATGATGAACGACCAATTAGTTGAAAGGTAGTTTCCAGGATTTACTGTTTGGGGTTTCTTTAGTTGAAAGGTACTTTCTGGGATTTACAGTTTGGGGTTTCCTTAGTTGAAAGGTACTTTCCGGGATTTACAGTTTGGGGTTTCCTTAGTTGAAAGGTACTTTATGGGATTTACAGTTTGGGGTTTTCTGGGACGGGGAGTGTTAGAAATATTATACATGTTATGGCCTCTTAGATGGACACAATTTTGGGTTTTCTGGGATGGGCAGTGTTAAAATATTATATGTGTTATGGCTTTGAACATGGACACTGTCCGCTTCTCTTGCCCTCCTCTTCTCATATTCCTACTTTTCTCCACTCTTATTCCTACTCTTAAGCTCTCTTGCGGGGCTTGCCTAAGTCAAGGCGGGAGCACGGGTGTAGCTTCGCTCGACTAGCGAGAAAAAGTTTATTCTTGAGAATAAATGCTGAAGTTCTGTGTGTTTACATATTTTGTCTCAACTATTTTGTTTTTAATTTGTTTCTCATTGATTGCTTTTCTTGGAGGCTCTCTATGTTTAATGTTTGGTAGCAGTAGCTTTATTTGGTGGAACAACTGTTACAGGCACAGGCATGCACATAGTTTGGCTCATGATGAGTATAATAGACGTCCATTTGAGTACTGATCAATACCGAATTGACAGACATAATAGAAGTCCATTTGAGTATAGATCAATAGCGAATCGACTGCCTCATGGAAGAGCTTTTTTAACGCTTTTCCTACAGTGCCCTAAATTGATTTTATACACTTTACTTCCATGCTGAATGGGGAAAGTGCTTTGATTCGAGTTTTACTAGGCTTGGTTGGTTTGTCTCTTCCGGTGCCGATTAACGTTATTTTGAGCGGGGTATATTGCAGTTATAAATGTAATTGAATAAAAGTTTTGGTTGCATGTGTTTTGATTTATTGAATAATGGTATTCACTTTTTTCTTTTATAAAGTTAAACTGTAGTCTAAACATTCTATGAAATGAATGTTTTCTGGCTATTATTTTTGAGACATTTGCTTGAAATTTGGTAGGAAATTGTTAGATTAATAAATTGGAGTGATTATTTCATTTCCGATATAATTTAAGTGCTTCAATGTTTTTCAGTGTGTTGATTCCATTTCTGTATTCAAAAATGGACTTTAAACAACAAAAAATAGTGATTTTATTCAGATTTATATTGCCAGATTAAAAAAAAAAACATTTTGTAAAATAATTAGACAATGCCTAATTATAATTGAAAAATGGTTTTGCCTAGATAATCATGTGCTTTTGAAGGGTTTCTAGCCTTTAACATTTTAACATTTTAATTCTAGAAGTGGTTTTGATGTTTTGATGTTTTGCTTTTTTGGTTGGCATTTTGTGATTCTTGGACCTTTCGATCACTTAATTTCCTGGCCACTTGGTTTTTCTCAAATCCATTCTTCAAGCCATTCCTCAGTATATTTTCTCTGCTCTCATTGCTCCTAAATACATCCTGAGCTCCATCAAAAGCATCTAGAGGAATTTCCTTTGGCACAACACCAGAGAAGGTTGCAAATGGGCTCTAGTAAGCTAGGACACACTTTGCAAGCCAAAGCTTTCATGTGGTCTTTGGGTTGAGGGACCCTTTGATCCTCAACAAGGTTTATGGGAGTGAAAATATGGTGGAGATGGCTCAAACATGTGATCTTGTGTGCATTGTCGATGAGCAGGATGCCAATATACTTGGATGGAAGGGAGCTATGAGTGAGATGAAGGATTCTTGTAATGTTATCTTGGATGGCTTGTGGGGTGTTGAAGAAAAAGAATTGAGATTTATTGGTGTTTATGGAAGTGCCAGAAGCAATATTGAAGTTATTGATATTAAGAATGCATCTAGCTTCTCAAACCCTAGGGATGCCCCTCATTAGGGTGTTGTCCACAAATTGACTATGTGAGATGGGGGGATGTATGCTATGAAGGGAGAGTTATTTTAAAGAACCCTCACGATTGTTGCTTTTAAGTAAATGACCAAGGCCTTCAATGATTATGACGAGGAAGGGAGATAGGGGGTCTCCTTCACAAATGTTGTGCGTGGGGGAGAAGGGTGAAGAGGGAACACCATTTACCAGGATGGAAAAGAAGGGTGAAGAGGGAACACCATTTACCAGGATGAAAAAGAACGTTGAAGAGGTGAGATTCATTATCAATTGGGCCTAACTAGCATTGAAGCCAAAGGCTAAGAGGATAGAATGAATGTATTGCCAACTTAGTTTATTGAAGGCTTTTGAAAGATCCAATTTGATAAACATGCTTGACATACCTGAAGTTTTTAGGGAAAGAATTACTTCATGTGCTAGGATAACACTGTCCATGATTTGTTGCCCTTCCACATATCTCGATTGTTCCTTTGAGATGATAAAAGAGAACATGTTTATGTCTAAGGGTAATTACCTCGGTCATAAGCTTGTAGATGACATTGCACAAGGCTATGGGTTTAAATTGATTGGGATGCGTGACCTTTTCCTCTTTTGGGATTAGTGTAATGGAAGTGGCATTTAACGTCGAAAGGACCTGACCTGAGTGTATGTAGTCTTCAATGAGCTACCGCACTTCTTCTCTAACTCGCTTCCAACAGTGATGAAAAGAGTCCACGGTGAAACCATCTGGTCTCGGTGATTTTCCTTCTGGCTTTTCTGTCATGGTTGCGTCCATCTCTTCGAGGGTTATTGGTTTGGTGAGGGCCATGTTTTGCTCCTCTGAGATGAGAGATGTGATGTGGTGGGTGATTTTTGGTATAGCTTCTGATTTGTCTTGACACGGTTATGATAAGAGGTCTTTATAGTAGTCCACCAATTCTTTTTCTATTGCTAAATGAGTCTATATTGGTTGTCCCTGTGAGTCTTTCAAGTTGGAGTTTCTATTTATATGCCTGCATTGCATCATGGATTTGTGAAAAAACTTGGTGTTTTTCCCCTTCTTTAAGCCATTGAATGCATGACTTTTGGTGCCATAATATTTTCTCTTGAGCATATCTCTCATTCAACTGGTATTGAAGTTGAGCCTCCTTTTTCTTAAGCTGCTCTGTCACTCCTTGAGTAAGAATTTCCTATTGAATGAGATGCATATGTTGTTCTAGGTCTTGTTTTGCCTGGAAAATGTTGCCAAAAGTGGTTTTGTTCCAAACTTATAGATGTTTGAAGTTCTTAAGTTTTTGTTGAAATATGTACATCAAAGAATCACGAGAGACTGTTGCATTAGCCCAACATTGGCTTACATTCTCCTGGAAGTCTGAGCTTGAGAGACATACTTTTTCAAAGCGGAAAGGGCGACACTTTGGAGTGTTGGATACATCAACCCAGAGTTGGATGGGCCAGTGGTATGAGCCCATGACTGTTAGAGTTTTTGCCTCCATTGCTAAACCCTCTATCATCAGTTCTTTAGAAACTAGGAATTTGTCCAGTCGATATGCAATAAGTTGGGTACCTGATCGTTTGTTGGTCCATGGATATTATCCATGCCTATGCAAAATGTGGATTAAAGAACTAAAGTTGGTGCTTTCAGTGACTAGCCTCCAAGTGCCACCTCTTTTTTCCTCCAGGGAAAGGATCATGTCAAAATCTCCCCCTATTATCCATTGTTGTCCGTGCATGATGTTGTGTAATGTTCCTGACTTGGCTAGTCTAGGAAACGCTGCTAATGTGTGTGTAGGATCAAAGGTTTACAACATATAAATGATCATACAAACAATAAATGCGACAAAGGACTGCAAAGTGTGTATTATGATATCTCTGTGGCTTACAAAATGGCCGAATGCGGCTGAATAACTGACAATACTCGACTAGATCAACATACAAAGGATCTTAGTCAGAATATAAATAACCAACTGCGGCTGAATAAAATAACAACACTCGGCTAGATCAAAAGACAAAAGGATCTTAGCCGGAATACAAATAAGCAACTAAAAGATAATACCCGTAATATGGGAGCACTGCAGAATCAATAAATAATGATGGAAGACTTGAATGATCTTCCCGGTGACTAGGGTGTGTCTTTCAACACCGAAATCAACCAACTGGTGTCTTCCTCCTGGAATACACTGAGCTATCTCTCTTGAGATGCACCTCTTCTCCTCAATGACAAGTCATAATCTGCATAATAATGAATTAGGTCGCTGACCCTTCCTTTATAGCTTTCCAAAACCCTAAATCATGCTGAAACCCTAATTCTTTGTTGACTTCCAAAACCCTAAATCACTGTTGAAACCCTAATTCACTGTTGACTTCTATTTTTAGCTCATAATGACTTAAAAGCGCTTTTAAACCTTTTTAGCTCAATGTCACTTTTCGAATATAACACCTGTGACTGGAGTGACCTCTAGTAACCCTGTTTACCCCTCTTTGGCCCTGGCTATAGTCTAACGGGGCGATTTAGACCATTAAGCCTCCTCTCTGGAGCTCCTATTTGGAAAGGGACATTACAGTCCTCCCTTCCTGAAATTGCTTGTCCTCAAGCAATACCAGTCCAGGGTGCTGCAACACCTGCTCGCTCTCCCAAGTAGCGTCCTCTACTGGAAGCCCTCTCCATCTGATCAAACACTCTCTTATGACCCTGCTCCCTAGTTTCCACTCCCGGAACTTCAAAACCTCCTCTGGAACTAACTCCAACTGTCCCTCCTCATCCAACGGGGGAAGCTCCTCTAATGTGCTAATGAATTGTCCCACTGCCTTTTTTAGGCAAGACACGTGGAACACGTTATGAATCTTGCTCCCCTCTGGAAGTTCTAGCTCGTAAGCAACCTCGCCTACTCGACGCATGATCCTGTAAGGACCATAAAATCTGGGTTTGAGCTTCTCAGCCCCACTCTTCTTCAGAGATTACTGTCTGTAGGGTTGGAGTCTCAAGAAACCAAATCTCCAACCTCAAAGCTGCTCTCTATCCTGTGCCTATCCGCACTTATCTTCTGTCGGTTTTGTGCCATCTGCAGGTTCTCTTTCAACAACTTGAGAATCTTCTGACTCTCTATGATCCAATCCTTGGCCTTGGGAGCTCTGCTCTCCCTGAAGACCAAGTCTACCAAAGTGCGAGCATCATATCCGTACAATGCTCGGAAGGGTGTCATACCAATGGACATGTGGAAGGTGGTGTTGTAGCAATGTTCTCCTAAATGTAACCACTTTACCCACGTTCTCTGTTGTCCTCCTACATAGTTCCTCAAATACCCTTCA
>ML779389.1:986538-1019789 GCA_009831015.1 Picea engelmannii
AGTGCCCATGACTTCCTTCATGTGATCAAAGGCTTCCTGTGATTTCTCGGTCCATATGAAGGCCCCATGCTTGGTAAGATCTGTCAGCGGTGCTCCAAGCTGAGAAAAACCCCGGACGAACCCCCTGTAATAGCTGCACAGCCCGAAGAAGCTCCTCAATTCTGTCACATTCTTGGGTGTCGGCCAATCCAGAATGACCCTGATCTTCTCTTGGTGCACCTGTACCCCCTGTGCACTGATGATGTGACCTAAGTAAAACAGCTCTGTCATACCGAACTCACACTTGGACTCTTTGGCATATAATGATTGTGCCTCCATGATGCTCAATACCTCATCCAGGTGCCTTATATGCTCTTGCCATGACCGGCTAGTCTAGGAAACGTTGCTAATGTGTGTGTAGGATCAAAGGTTTACAACATATAAATGATCATACAAATAATAAATGCGACAAAGGACTGCAAAGTTTGTATTGCGATATCTCTATGGATTAAAAAATGGTCGAATGCAGCTGAATAACTAACAATACTCGACTAGATCAACATACACAGGATCTTAGTCAGAATATAAATAAGCAACTGCAACTGAATAAAATAACAACACTCGGCTAGATCAAAAGACAAAAGGATCTTAGCCGAAATACAAATAAGCAACTAAAAGATAATACCCGTAATATGGGAGCACTGCAGAATCAATGAAGAATGATGGAAGACCTGGATGATCTTCCCGGTGACTAGGGTGTGTCTTTCAATACTGAAATCAACCAACTGGTGTCTTCCTCCTGGAATACACTGAACTATCTCTCCTGAGATGCGCCTCTTCTCCTCAATGACAAGTCATAATCTGCATAATAATGAATTAGGTCTCTGACCCTTCCTTTATAGCTTTCCAAAACCCTAAATCATGCTGAAACCCTAATTCACTGTTGACTTCCAAAACCCTAAATCACTGCTGAAATCCTAATTCACTGTTGACTTCTATTTTTAGCTCATAATGACTTAAAAGTGCTTTTAACCCTTTTTAGCTCAATGTCACTTTCTGAATATAACACCTGTGACTGGAGTGACCTCTAGTAACCATGTTTACCCTTCTTTGGCCCTGTCTATAGTCTAACGGGGTGGTTTAGACCATTAAGCCTCCTCTCTAGAGCTCCTATTTGGAAAGGGACATTACATGTTGCCCAAGTATTCAAGAGTTTGAAGAAAAGTTGCTTTTTGTCCTGGTGTTGGAGGTCCATACACATTTGTGGCTATGCCCATCTTGTCATAGTCCATACACATTTGTTACTATGCCCATCTTGTCAGAGCCCAATACTTTGTATCTGGTTGTGATTGTCCATGGAGTAGATAAGTTGTCTAAAGTAATTAGGTTTGGAATCTAGAGGATAGCTAGACCTCTGGCTGCACCTCTCGAATCCGTGCATATTTAAAGGCTTTGTTTCCAACATCTTGCTAAAGCTAGTTGAGTCTCATCAATTGTTAATTTTGTCTCATGAAGGAAGAGGATGTCAGGATCTTCCACTATTAAACAGTTTCAAAGAAGTTGTTGCTTACTTCTTCCATTAAGGCCCCTTATGTTCCATGATATAATCTTCATTATGATGAAGTTAGGGGGATGGAGGGGAAACTTTCTGTGATCTAGTTTATCTGGCCAAAATTTACCATGAAGCTCCCAACATCTTAGATTAATTGTTGAGTTGATTTTTTGCCTCTTCGTTTTTCCTCATTTGCTTGTTTGCAAAAATCTTTTAGTGGGTCTTTTTGGATGCCCAGTTTTGCACCAGATCTAATTGTGGCCCCATTTAATGAGTTCATGTAGACCTTGTGAACTTTCCTTAGTTGATCAGACGATATGGAAAATAATTCTTGTTTCTAATAAGCTTCCTCTAGTCCAACTAGATTGACTCCAATGAATTCTCTTTCATATATTTCAATGCCCATTTCTCCTTCCTCCTCTCCAAGTGGTGCTTCACTCGTCAGGGCTTCCACAAAGATGGGCTTTATTTGTTCCAGAATGGGTTCCTGGGGGGCTGTGGCCCGATCTCTCTGATTGTTGGTTGTATCATGTGGTGGTGGTAGCTTTTCATTCCTGATTTCTTGATCCTGATTAAGAATTTCAAAAGAGTTACTTGTGGATGGTTGTTTACCTGGGGTTGGAGTTGTTTTCTTTGCTCCCATGCATCGTTTCCCTTAGACTTCAATGAAGCCATCCTTGATTTTTCAGGCTGCAACTGGATTTGATTTGGAGGAGGCATTTTGCGGACAATATCTAAATAGATGGCCATGCTCGTGGCACGTTTGGCACTGGAAGGGGACGTG
This sequence comes from Picea engelmannii, assembly GCA_009831015.1. Taxonomy (NCBI): domain Eukaryota; kingdom Viridiplantae; phylum Streptophyta; class Pinopsida; order Pinales; family Pinaceae; genus Picea; species Picea engelmannii. Next base: position 988,854 of record ML779389.1, read on the forward strand.
TTCATAATCTATTGTCTGGATCCATTCCTCATCCAGGTACTCTAGACAGAGTGATCTTGGAAGGGGCTTCAATATGTTGAGAAAGACACAGATGCGTACACATGATGTGTATTTGCAGAGGCGAGTTGCTTCAACTGTTTTTACATAAATCCCAAGAATGTTTCCTATGCCGACCAAGATTTCTTCCAGCCCAGAATTTTTACATAAATCCCAGAATTCCTATGTGTAGGAATAGAGCTTGATCCAGATTGGGGTGTGAGTGAAGTCTTCTTTTTACGGGCTGAAGTGTTATGTCCAATATTTGAGATATAACCCTGTAGAGTTGAAAAAATATGGTCCATTGTCAAATGCAGTTTCTTTGTCCTCCAAGTTGTGAAAGATAACTGTAAAGAAACCTTTCGAGCCAAGTTGGAGTTCATAGTGTCCCTTAGGTTTCCACCACGTGTCGATCCATTTGTCTAGGTCACACTTAGAGGGCCACAACCCTAAAAAATTGCCTATGAGCACATGATCTCTAATATATTGGGTTTGCGCTCCTACCCTTGTTGTGCTCACCACCAATGGTGGAGTCATTGGAGCTTGCAGTAAACATTTACCATGAACCCAGGCCCCAACCACCTTTGGATGTGCCAAGGTTGGTTTCGTTTCCATAGCTTTACCTCTGTATTGTATGGGAGAGTGTAAATATGCTTTGTATTCCATTGATGTTTCAAAGGGTGTCCCTCTGCATGCCTGTCCATCTGATTCGTTCATCATTGTTTCTCGATAGGAGGGGGTTCTCACCCCTTCACCCGTTACTGCCATCAAGATATGGCAGATCTGGTCATTATTGTTTTGATTCACGCAACGTCAAGTAAGGGGGCTCCATGCTAGAAGTTTGTTGGTGTACTGCACATTCAACCCAAGGATTTTCCACAGTGTTTTAGAGATCATCGACATTCATCAAGAAAGATACTATCACTTGTAATAATTATTACTAACATACCGCCAAAGTGGGGGAAGGGAACGCCAAACAAAATGCAAGTATATATGTTGCAAAATTTTACTTTTTATTTTTAATGGGTTGGACTGGTATTACTCACCTTTTTTCTTTGACTTTTTTAAAGTCCATATATTTCATGAACATAATATTCCCTTTATAGTTACCTAACTCTTTCTAAGCTTAAAAGAGCAACAATCAAGCCATATTATATATGGTGAAAATAGGTCAAAGGGTTTCTCAAAAACAATCTTGGTTGACATGATTCAATGATGAAGCCCTGAATTCTCTTGTGATTCAACATCTAAGGAAGTTCTACTTCAACATGCCTATACGATGTGAAGAGTGATAATCCATTTATTTGGATAATTAAATGTTAGGTATTGAAAACATGTGAATGATGAAGAATATTGCATCAATTTGTATGGCAAGGTATCATCAATATGTTAATGATGAAGAATATTACATCCATTTGTATGGCAAGGTAGCATAATTAAAGATAACAACACCCAACCATGCATCAAGCATCATTGGCCACAATTGTAAGTAGTAAGTGTATACTAAAAACATGGTTGCCAAAAAAATAGAATTAACTAAAAAAACAATGAAATGAATAAAATTTGAGTCTAGTGCAAACTCTACTTGTCTCATAATGATGGTGTATTTTAATGTGATTGTTATCAAATAAAAACAACTTCCTATAATTGAAATCGTGTTTCAACTTGAGTACCTGGTACTTATTATTAAAAAAAAACATGAAAAAAAATTGAAATACAAATCTTCTCCGTGACATAATAACACACTACCCTCATTATTACAATATCTTCTTCAAGCAAATATTTTAGGTGAGAATTGAGAATTGATACTAAATATCTTAAAGCAACAATTGTTTTTAAGTTGAACATGTAAAGATGGAATATGTTGATGGGTGTATGAACTATTCTTATTTATGGAATGATGAGCATGATAGAGTTAGTTGTTCATGCCATGAGTATATTAATCTATTCTCAACACAAATAAAAGTAGATTCAATGCCTCTATGCACTCTGCCTCGACATTTATGAATATGTCGTGGGTTGTTTAGGGCTTGAAAATGTTCAACTCCACTTCCATGATTGTTCCTTATGCAACAATGCCACATGTTTAGGCCCTTGCATCACGTTTCTATCAACGTAAAAGTATAGCTTGATCACACCATAGAGGTTGTTGGGTTTCTTGGTTTTGAGGCATCTGGAGGATGTGTCAATCCCTTGAATCCTGTTGCAATAGGCACACAACTTTAGCTTAATCATCCTATAGAGATTGTTGGGTTTCTAGGTTTTGAGGTATTTAAAGGATTTGCCAGCTTTGTTGATGATGAAAATCATACAAGCATATTCAATGACATGACTCAACAACCTTAATAAGTTATCTTTGGTGAGTTCTTGCTATATACATGTCATCGTTGCTTATAGATTTCTCTTGGTTGATTATATATATATTTGTTTGATGTGAGGAAATTAGGAGAGACGTCAAATTCTTTATTGGAAAAAGCATTATAACATCATATTTAGAGTAGCTTGGGGGTTTGTTTACCCTCACATCATTATTTGTTATTTGATATATTAAGGTTGGAAAAAAATTGGTAGATGAAAATCTTAATCTCAAAATTTCAAAAATTGACATCTCCACATGGAAATTTTCTTACAACGGGTATGTCATTTTCAATCATATATCATTAAATTTCTTATAATTAAAAGCCAGTTGAAAAATTGACTGTTGCGTCCCGAGAATATTCAACTAAGAGACCATAATCTCACTTAAAACTTTTAAATTATTCACCCTTTGTTGTTAGTTAGGTCACAATTTCGTTTAAATATTACCTTAATTTAGTTGAATAGACTAGTCTTTTAGGTATTCCAAATGGATGGCGAATGTGGTTGAGACCCATTCCATTGTTAAGCATTAGACCCTCATGGCCAACTTGATTTTAATTTCCTTCATAAAAAAATTTAATGCATGATCCAAGAGAGAGCGAGGTGTCTGTACAAACAATTTTGGTTTAGTTATGAGAATCCTCACTCTCTTTCCCCTCATATTTGGTTTGTTGTGTTCCCAATTTGTCGACATGAACCTAGATATCCAAACTGATTTGCATGGGTTTTTCCACAAAGTTGGCCAACTACTAAATGTACGAAGAAGCACCCAATCATGTGTTTTTGCCTACTTTTCATTAGTTGAGCTACATGTTCACCCGTCAAATTGATCATCATTGAATGACCCTATAGTGCATGTGCTTTCCTCCCACTATGCTCTTGGTGGGAACTAAATGAACGACAAGTGATATTCACTTGGCACACTACTGATCATTGGTAGTGTGCTCTCTTCACCCTTGTCCATTAGATGGTGGATAGTGTGGCATCCAACGGATAGTGTGCCTAGTGGATAATTTTCACTGGAAATGAATCTCATATGATGAGTTGATTCATATGGGTAATATACATGCATTTCAATTGATCCTTACCCTCAATTTAGAGGCAAAAGGCACACTTGATCTTACTATACTATGCATTATGAGTGTTGATGCATTCTTTGCATCTCGAAAAACAAATAGGTATTGTTCTGAGGTAAGATCAAACGGATGAATCGGGTCAATGTCGGTATCAGAAGCATCACAAAATAGCCTAGTTCTCTATACTACACTCAGGGGGACCACATATTATAGACATAAAAATGCACATGCTTGTTGTTCATCACATACCATGAGAAGTTGTCATTGTAGTTTTTACAACTAACGAATGAGAATTTGATGTATTTTGGTGGAAATATTAGAGGAAATGCATTGGCCATTATTATATGATGCGTTATTCTCACATTATATGATCAAGCCAAATGGGAACTATTGAATTTTGCATGATTAACCTATGTCACCTCCTTGCTTTGATAAGATGAATTGCACAAAATGATGCAAAATGATTATTTTAGTTTTGTGATTCTCAGGGAAAATGTGCATGTCTTATTATACGAAACATTATTCAAGATCAATGTCGATCTCCCAAACCCAATTCCACCAATTTGAACATAGTTATCCAATCGTAGCACATGATAGAAAGACACGTGAAATGAGTAACTAGAGAATGAAATGGATCAAGTAGGATAGGTGATAAGAGCAACCTAGGGATAGGTAGTAGGAAAAGAAAAGGGATAAGAATGGAAACAACATAGATGTATTAAAAAATGTAAACTATGGGCTTTAGCTAGATCAATAAACTACGGATAAGTAGTAAAAGCGAGTAGAGAAATAAGGGGAGAGGAACATTGTAAATACATTGAAATGCAGGTCAACTAGGAAAATAAATGATCAATTAGACGATTTATACAGGTGGATATATTATATTCAAGCCGTCCCATAGCCTCAATACACAACACTCACCAATGCCAATCGCAAGCACACATTGGGAAGGGACCCACATCAATAAGGGTGAAATACACACTGATAAAAAATAATAAACACAACAAACAAAACTAATAATCAATCAATAATAAACATGACTGAACCAACACATGGTGGGGGGAATAAGCATATTAGCAAGGATCAACAAGGTATTAATTCCATGCCCATATTACCCAACAATTAAGATAGTAATTTACCTAGCATCCCCACCAATTCTACTTATTGATCCTAGTGTATAAGTTGTAGGTAGAACATTACTATAGGTGGCTCTATGATAAGAGCAATGGACTTTGTTTACATAGAAGCATGAGTTCTTTCAACATAGGCAACAAATTAAGATCGAGATCCAATTATGAAAGAGCACTTATTTGCAGGTCTCCCACCAATGGGCTTAGCCACCACCATCATATGATCAAAAGGATGAAGCTTAGCCAACGCAATATGCAATACATGCAGTTGGTTCATTGTCCCTATATGCTTGACAAGGAGGAGCTCTAGGTCCATTGGTAATGGAAACCACAACTTATTCTCGCTATTAACGAGTGAGTCAGAAGTACTTATGGACCACAAGCTATGACATAAAAACATTTGATCCGTAGCTTTGGTCAATGAATAAGTTATGGAGATCATTAATATTGCGATGTTTTGAAATTGAAATTGAGATATAATGTGGTTATAAGCAAGACATTTAAAGAGAAAATGATTTTCGTTCTCCACCTTCTTAGTATGCAAACAAATTCTTTCTCCTTATAATGTCTTAGGATTGTTCAAACTCTCAATTTCACTATAAAACTCCTAATAATTCATTCTTATTTTATTAATGATGATTTTCTTCTTTAAAACAACTATCACACAAAAATACTTTTAATATTTATAATTCTTAAAATAAAACATATTAAAAAAAACCAAATTATTGTTTAAAATAGAAAAAAATATTTCATAAATAAAAAAATGCTAAACATGGATAACATAACTAAATTTATCTTTTGTGTAGTGTGTAGCTTTTTTTTTTTTAAGACAGTGACATGTCCTTTGCATGATTGGTTCCATTCAATGGTTATGAACTTGGTAATCTTCAAATGATTGGTTCCATTGAATGGTTGTGAACTTGGTAGTCTTCAATATATAAGTCAATTTCTTATAAATGTTTTGTGAAAGATATTTGCTATGTAATTGAAGACAGTACATATTTGAAAATGGGTTGGTTGATTAAATTTTAAAAACCAATATTTTATTTATTAAAATTATATAGTGAATATTTTATTTCTCAATATTTATTTTTTTTAACATTAAAAAACAAATATTTTATGCATTGAAATTATAATTTACACAGGGACGACGTTCAACTGGTTTTCAAGGCGGGAAAGCCGATCCAAATGAAATTTGAAATTACACGTGGCAGATTGTAATAGATTAAAGAGAAAGAACACATGGCTGGTTGTAATTGGATTCCCTTTTGCTCTCTTTGAGGCTCGTTATGATGCTCTAATAATTTCTTTAGAAATGAGCTTTGTTGTGCATCCGTGTATGGTATTTTGGTGATTTAATCACTACTAATATTAATTTTGGGCAAGACTAGTTGCTTCAATAAAGTGAGTTGATTGATATCATGGGAATTGACCATTGTATGGTAACATCTTCTTAGAGTCGAACAAAGCTTCCAACAATTTATAAGATTTAAAAGATTTAAAAATTGAAAGGTGGAAAGATTATTAAAGCTCTCAAACAATTTTATCAAATTCTTGCAACCACTCAAACCAAGGAGTTACCCATTGATATTGAAAACTTTGTTGTTATAGTACAATACAGATCCAAAACCTTGTTATTATAGTACAATATACGGATCCAAAACCTTGGCAAACATGTTGTTGGATAGAAATGGTTTTGAAACATGAATTAAACTATAGTTAGAGGCCACCACCAAGCCAACTAGATTTGGACATTTGAGATCTATTATTAGATCATGAATATCATTGTGGCCAAGTGAGATTCTTGAATGCAATTGTTATTTTTTGAGCATGAAAATTTAGTTGATGTTGATTTGTGGCAAATAAATAGTGCTCTTTGCTTTTGCCTATATGAATTGCTATGTTGTGGAGGATATCATGAATTTTTATTGTTATCACATATTCATAGAAATCTTTGTAGTAAACATATTCACTTGGAACAACAAAGTTGATTTTTATTGTGTTGTCTTTCTAGAGGATGTAGAGATTAATGTAAAAACATTGGTGGAAGGCTTGGTCACTACCAGAGAGACAACTTATTTGATGGACGTTGGGCACACTTATTTGGATATGTTGGTAAATAGGTGTTTGATCGAGTATGTTGTTCCCATGTGAATATGTTTACTATGGAGATTTTTATGAATATGCGAAGATGATAAAAGATCATAATGTCCTTTGCGACATGACAATTCATATAGGTTGAAGCGAGGAACATTGGTTATTTGTCACAAATCAACATCATTTAATTTTTTTCTATAAAAAAATTAATGAATGAATAGTAAGAGAATATCATTGTGGTCAAGTGAGATTCTTTTGCAATTGCAAATCAAATTTTGTTGATGTTGATTTGTGGCAAATAATTAGTGCTCCTTGCTTTTGCCTATATGAATTACCATGTCGGGGACGACGTCGTGAACTTTTATTATCATTTACATATTCATAGAAATCTCCATAGTAAACATATTCACCTAGAACAACATAGTCAATCTTTATTGCGTTGTTTTTCCTGAGGATGAAGAGATTAATGTGGAGACACTTGTGGAAATTTGGATTCTAGAAGGTTTGGTCATTGCTAGAGAGATAACTTATTTAATGGATGTTGGGCACGACTACTTGGATATGTTAGTAAATAAGTATTTGATCGACTATGTTGTTCTAGGTGAGTATGTTTACTACAAATATTTCTATGATTATGTGAAGATGATAAAATTTCATACACTCTCAACGACATGATAATTCATATAAGTGAAAGCAAGGAGCATTAGTTATTTGCCACAAATCAACATCACGGAAACTTTCTTAGGTTGAAATATTAGTGAATTGTAAGAGAGTCTCACTTTGCCATAATGATATTCATGATCTGCCAACAAATCTCAAATGTCCAAATTTGGTGAGCTTGTTGTTGGCCTCTAATTATAGTTTGATGCATGTTTCGAAACCATTTCTCTCCAGCGTTATGTTTCTTAGGGTTATAGATCCGTCTTGTACAGAAATAACAAGGTTGCCAATATTAATGGGAAAACTTAAATTGATTGAGATTAAGTTCCTTGATTTGAGTGACTGCATGAATATGATAGAGTTGCTTGAGATCATTGGTAATCTTTCTACATTTAAATTTTTAAATTTTATAGGTTGTTGGTAGTTGGAGCTTTTTCTCAATACAACAAGTGGGCTTAAAAAGTCAAAGCATCTCACTATAAGAGGATGTTACCATACAATGGTCAATTCACATGATATTGGTCAATTCACTTCATTGGATCGATTGGTCTTGTCCGAAATTAATGTTAGCAGTTAGCTAATCACCAAAATTAATGTTAATTGTGAGCCAATGATTGACTCACTACATGGTGATTAATGTTACATTTGTACTCTACTCCTCCTTTATAAAAAGGTTATTACAATTTCAAAATTGATTCTTATTTTAATTATTGTATAGCTTTAAGTGTTAGAAATAATGTTTTCCAGCTAATAAAGAGGACAACGTGTTTGTGTTAATAGTTTATTGCAATTTCCAAAGGTGGTTCTTACTTTAATTATTGTATAGCTCTGAGTGTTAGAAATAGTGAATAAAGAGGACGATGTGTTTGTGTTAACAATTGTACTTGATAGAAGAATGTCAGTATCATTATATATGTTAGTGGAATGGGTATATGTTAAGTATAATTATATATGTTAGTGGAATGGGTATATGTTAAGTATCATTATATATGCTAGTGGAAGGGGTATCATGTTAGAAATAGTGTTTTCCTTCTAATAAAGAGGATGGCACATTTGTGTTAACAATTGTACGTATCATTAAATATGTTAGTGGAAGGGGTAACTAGGGGTAATTTAAATTGCAAATATGTAAGTAACTATGTTGTTTAGCTTTCCTTGTTTTATAATTAATTATAAAACAAGATAAATTATATTGATTATATCGACTATGTTTTTTCATGTATTAAACATGCAGGGAACAAAGTATGGAATGCATACATCAGGGAGAATTTTGAGAGAATTCATGAAGCATGGCTTCGAAAGAATGTGTATTGTTTATGAAAGACTTGGTGCTAATGTGTGTGTTTTTTATTTAAGAAATCATGTATATTATACTATATATATAAATGCAGATATACTTATTACAATCTATTTCTATGATTATAGATGGAAGATGAAGGGGCAGAACATAAAAAACAAACCGATCATCAAGAAAACATTATGTTAAAAAATCAAAGTACAATATCACCTACAAATGATGAATAAATGAGACATGCACACAACTGAAGCAATGCCAATAGTTCAACTGATGAATGACAATCAATGTAATTGAATGTTACTACAAGTTGTATGTTTTGGAATATTTGTCTCTAAAAATCAGGGATTTTGTTTAATGTACTCGACATATTGTCCCAATTGTACGAGGACATGTTACCAATAAGTGTAATAATTACAAATTGGTTGCAATTTGATTATTGTACTAGACCTTTACATTGTCCTTTTTTGTATGACAATGGTTTTTTTATTCATATATAATAATTATTTTATTTTTATTTTTATTTTTATTTCATTGCATTGTCGAATGTTGTAAAATGTTGCGTTCTTAAATAAATAATATGTGAATGATTTACATTGATACAAATAACAAAGGTTTAATTAATAGGATAACACATTAATGCAATCATTATATCGACATGCAATAACATAAATATAAAATAATATTATTATAAATATATATATATATATATATATATATTTTTAAGTAAAAACGGTGGAACCTATTATATTAGCAAAAAACAAGAGTGTACAGTGACTGGTATTGACCCCAGCTGCCCTGCCTTAGTAGGAAACCAGGACAGCTGGGTCTGTTGTCCCAGGTGTATGACAGATGAACATAGATATATTGGCACACCCTGCCCGAAGGAAACCAGGGCGGCAGTGCTCGTAAGCTTCAAAAAGGAGAGCCAGTCTAAAGGAAACTAAACAAGCAACCTAAACCAAAGTAACATAAAAACTTCTAACCAGATCTCCCATACTGAAAGTACACCAAGATATCTAACCAGTGCTCGCTCGCTTGTATCCCGCTCTACGCCAACCTGCTGGAATCGCGTACACCTGTGCGCACGTTGGGCAGTGCTTCTTCGGCGTGCTCTTCGAGAGGGCTGTGAAGAGCATGTCTATTCTCTGATCTACTCTGTCGAGTCGAAAGGCCAGGTCGTCGAGCATGCTTCGAAGCTCAAAGATAAGTGGTAAGTGCCAGAGCTCCGTGAAGGTGGTCTGTTCCTGTTCGCGATTGTCTCCCGGAGTTCTCGCGCTGTAGTCTTGCTCTCCTTCTGCGCTGGAGTGTCCCGTCGGTCGTGGCGGTGTCCAATTTGCTTTCGCCTTCTCTATAACGTCACCTGGTGTGACCTCCTCCTCCACGACGCAAGGCGGGAAGAGGGCCTCCTCACTGGCTGCATTGTATCTTTCCAGGTGGTCTTTGGGCGACGACTTGTGTGCTTCAGCTTGGCCCATGGGAGGGTGGCTCTGTGTTGCCTCCTCCATGCAAATTTCTTCAACAATCACCATGGGGGGTGACCGCTACCTTCTCTTCCGTCGAATGGAAGCCAATGCGAGGGCGCGCTCGAAATGTTGAATACATTTGCGTCGGGATTCAACCCTATACCAGGCTGCTCCCCTACGTGACTTACCCCTGAGCCTGGGCATGGTGGAGTTTCCGGAAGGGATGCAAATGGGTGCCGGTCTGCTTCGGTGTTCGACTCCTTCCTTTGCTGCCTGCGATGGAGGACGACAGTGCCACTCTAACAAAAGAAACACAATGAAGGGCGAATGCATCCCTGTCTTATCCCTTATCGCAATTAAACTTCCCATTATTGTGCTTACCATCGCCATTAACACATATTCGATAGTGCTCTGTCTGCAGGTACCTCTCCCTCGCGCGAGAGGGCTCGTCCCATTAAGGTGGCGGAGACGATTCATGGTTCAATTAATGGATTGAACAATCACGCCGGTTGATGCCATTGATTGGTGTCCCGGCAGCCTCCCACATGGACTCGGTTGAACTCGTGGCACCCCATCCGGGGGGAGCAGATCCTTGCTGGCTAAGAAGTGGCATCTTGTGAGGATATCTGAGTTGTCTGAGGCTTCATCCACCCAGCTGGAGTAATCGGTTTCTCTTTCAACAGCTTCATTTGCTAGGCTATCCGCTACTCGATTAGCCTCTCTCTTTACATGAGAAGGCACAATACTGAGAGCAGGAGTGAGGAGGTTTTTGAACTCTTCTAGGTATCCTGAGAGGCGCCAGCTAGGTGAAATTTTAGAATGCGTGCTCCCATTTAGGATCTTGGTGATTAGATGAATGGCAACCTGTGAGTCTCGTTCCAGGACTATATTGTGATGATCTTTCTCTAGTGTTGCCTGCAGCCCTCTCAATAAGCCTGTGATCTCCGCCACATTGTTTGTTGTTTCTCCAAGGAACCCTGTAAACAATCCCAGGATCTTTCCCTCCGAATCTCGGGCCACTGCACCCCAGCCTGTTGTACCTGGGTTTCCTTTGGCTGCTCCGTCAAAGTTGAGTTTTATGAAGTGGCTAGGTGGGGGGGACCAGGTGGTGGGGCTGGTTAGGGGGGGTAAGTTGATCCTCCTGTCTGGATGAGGAGAGGGGAGGGGTAGCCAATGTTGCAGGATGCATTGCTCATCAGGTGAGCCTTTTAGGTCCTCCAGTTTCCAGGGGTGGCATCTGATTGTTTCCTTGATCAACGAACGAATTTTCTCCCAGGTGTCCTCCGGTATGGAGGCTTGCGAGTGGAAGATTCGTTTGTTTCTTTCCTTCCAGAGCTGCCAGAGTATGAAGCCTGGTAAAAGTTGCCAAATGTGATTTAGGAGAGCACTTTTGTATGAGATGCTATCCCAATGTTCGATTGTGTCATTTACACTGTCTCGGTGTTGCCCTGACCTGCGCATGATTTGCGCACTTTGATCCCAGACGCTTTGACTGTAACTGCAACCATTGAAAAGATGTTCTTTGGTTTCTTCCTGCTGACTGCATAGCACACAGATAGAGGGTCCAATGAAGCCTCGTTTTCTCAGATTGTCCCAAGTTAGAGCCCTATTGTGCACTACTAGCCATAGGAAGGTGGAAACCTTAGGCCAGAGTGTTGGGTTCCAGACTTTGTCCCAGATAGCATCTTTATCCTCGACTTGCGGCTGGTTATGGATATAATAGGCTTCCTTAATCGTGAAGGTACCAGCGGTGGAGTATCCCCAACGCAAGATGTCTGCTCCATCCCTGACTGGGATTTTGCATCATTTAGCTTGGGTGTGCCAACTTTCCAGGTTAAGGTGCTCCGGAACCCCTAGATCTTGGTGAGAAAGCTTCCATTGTCACCAATACCGGTGCTGCCCTTGGGGTAGCCAGAGATCCTTGACGTTCAGGGTGGCTTGCGGGTCAATGGCCTCCCGAAGCGTGGCTAGATCTTCTATTTCGTTCAGCGGTTTGAGTTGTTGCCAGGAGTCTTGCCAAAGCCTGATGCTTTCTCCATTTCTGATTTCCCAGAAAGCGTGGTTCTGAATTAGGGTGCGGTTTTGCCAAGCAATGTTCCAGATGTTGGATTCTGGCGTTGTGCCGGATCAGTTGATTATCAGGTGTTAGTGGAGCATATTTGTGCCTCCAGATACGCGCCCAGGCCGTTGTAGGATCTTTCAGCCAACGCCACCAGATTTTGGCTCCGATGACTTGATTGAGTTTACCCGGATCACGAAGGCCTAATCCTCCTTGAATTTTTGGCATGCAGAGTTTTTCCCAGCCCACCATTGCCCATTTTTTGTTCGGCTGGTGGCCGTGCCAGAGGAAATTGCGCTGTAAGGTTTTTATGGCTTTTATGACATATTTAGGAGCTACTAGGACCGTGAAGAGATAGGTGGGGAGAGCCTGCAAGACGGATTTAATGAGGACAAGCCGTGAGGCTAAGTTAAGGGGTCGGAAGGTCCAAGTGCTTAGTCTGTTGGAGATGGAAAGGAGAAGGCTTTCCCAAGAGATAGATCTGGCCGCAGCTCCCGTGAGGGGGACGCCTAGGTAATTGGACGGAAGGGAGCTCCTTGGTATGCCTAGGAGTCTAGAAATATGGATTTGAATCGGTACAGGGGTATTGAAAAAGAAGAGCTTGGATTTGTCCAAGTTCAAAGACATGCCCGAGGCTTCCGTGAAGTTAGAGAGGATGGAGTTGAGTGAGAGGGCTTCCTTGGTCGAGGGGGAGTTAAGCAGGAGCGTGTCATCTACGAACTAGTTGTGGGAGAGGGCTGGCTGAAGGTGATGAAGCGGTAGACCCTTGAGGGAACCATCTGAAACCGCCGCGGTTATAGATCTGCCTAGGCCTTCCGCCATTAGGACAAAAAGGAAGGGTGAGAGGGGGTCTCCTTGTCGGATTCCGCGGGAGGGGGAAAATGGCACAGATGGAACACCATTGACCAGAATGGAGAAGAAAGTGGAGGAGATAAGATTGAGGATCCACTTGATCCAGCCCTGGTCAAAGCCAAAGGAGTCAAGGATGGCTTTGAGATATTGCCAGCTGGCCCTGTCAAAAGCTTTAGAGAGGTCTAGTTTTATCAGCATACCTGGGGTTTTGGAGGTTTTAAGAGAGTGGATGACCTCATGTGCTAGAATGATGCTATCCGTGATTTGCCTTCCTTCCATGTATCCTGCCTGTTCTTTGGAGATGACGTGCGTCAGGATAGGCTTCAGCCTGTTGGCTATGACTTTTGTGATGATTTTATAGACAACGTTGCATAGAGCAATGGGCCTGAAGTGCTTTGGGTTGGTGACTCTCTCTTCTTTAGGGATGAGGGTGAGGAAGGTTGCGTTTAGAGTTGGGAGAACCACACCCGATGCCCTCGACTCTTCTACCACTTCCCACATGTCTCTTTTCACCAGGTCCCAGCAGTGATGGAAAAAGTCTGTGGTGAATCCGTCCGGGCCCGGGGCCTTGCCCAGTGGCATGTCTCTTACCGCCTGATCCACTTCCTCCTGGGTGATGGGCCTTGTGAGGGCGGCATTTTGCTCCGGGGTGACCAGGGTCGGTATGTTTCTTGTGATTTTTTGGATTGCTTCTGTTCTGTCCTCCTGGGTTTCTGTTAAGAGATCCCGGTAGAAGTGGATGAGCTCTGCCTCTATCTTAGAGTGCTCTTTGACTATGTTGCCTTGACCATCTTCAAGGTGCGTGATTCTGTTAACATGCCTTCGGTGCATCACTGTCCTGTGAAAGAATTTCGTGTTCCTTTCCCCTTCCTTCAGCCACTGCACGCAGGACTTTTGCTTCCATAGTATTTCTTCCTGTTTTCGTCTCTCTTCGAGTTGTTCTCTGAGAAACTCTTCCTCCCTCATTAACTCATTGGTTCTGGAGCCAGAGATAAATGTTTTCTGGATCTCCTCTAACTGTCTTTCTATGTCTTGGATGCTCTGGAAGATATCTCCGAAGCAAGTCCTGTTCCATTGCTTCAGCGACATCTTGAAGTTCTTGAGTCTTTGTTGAAATCTGTACATGCTTGAGCCATGATTTATTGATGTCTGCTCCCACCATTCCTTGGCTAGGTTGTGGAAGTCTGGATGCAGGAGCTAGAATTTTTCAAAGCGGAAGGGCTTGAATTTGGGTGTATCTTGGTTGTTTATGTTGAGGACCAGCGGCCAGTGATCTGATCCAGCTTTGGGTAAGATGAGGCTTTCCAATTGTGCGCCCGATTCCATTAATTCCTCGGAGACCAGGAAGCGGTCGAGCCGGCAGGCAATGTGTTGGGTGCCCGATCGACGGTTCGACCATGTAAAAGTGCCATTGCTATTTTCTATATCTACTAATTTAAGATGATCAATAAGGGTTTGGAACTTACCGCTGTCCTGCTCCAGCTTTTTGGTGCCTCCGGTTTTTTCTTCCAGTGTGAGGATCATGTTGAAGTCCCCTCCGAAGATCCAGTTGCGTGTTGACACCAAGGTTTTGATGAACTCTAGCCTCTTGAAGAGTTTGTCTTTGTCCTGCTGATTTTGGGGGCCATAGACATTCGTGATGTCCCCCTCCTGGTCCGAGCCGATGATCTGGAAGTGTGCCATTATCGTGCCCACCGTTGAAAAGGGGTTGTGGACATTTATGTTGGCAGGGTTCCAGAGGATTGCCAGTCCTCCTGAGGCGCCTGCAGAGTCTGTTGAAATGAAGCTGCAGTTTCTCCAAATACGTTGAAAAATGATTTCAGCTTCTGCTCCTGCACCTTTGGTTTCTTGTAGCAAGAGCATGTCTGGATTCTCGGCTTTTATGCATTCTCGGAGGGTCCTTTGCTTGGACCTACCATTTAGCCCTCTGATATTCCATGTGAGGATTTTCATCATTGAGTTGAGGTCAGGGTTTGGAGGTAAACCTCCGAGATCTTGTGGATCTGTCCAGAGTTTATCATTAGGTTGCCGGCTTCCCTGATCAGTTGTTGCGCCGATTTGCGCCCTCTTCTCTTGGTCTCTCTTTGTATTTTCCTCAAGCTAGGATGCGAGTCTGAGGCTATGCCTAGCTGTGCAGCAGAGCCCGCTGAGGAGTTGAGGAATACTTTATGCACCTTTCGCAGCTGTTCTTCAGGTAGGGTTTGCAGATCTTTTTGATTCAGGGCTTCTTCTAGCTTTTCCAGGTCTATGCCGGCAAGATCCCCTTCGTCCAGTTGCATTGGGGTGTCCCCNAGGAGTTGAGGAATACTTTATGCACCTTTCGCAGCTGTTCTTCAGGTAGGGTTTGCAGATCTTTTTGATTCAGGGCTTCTTCTAGCTTTTCCAGGTCTATGCCGGCAAGATCCCCTTCGTCCAGTTGCATTGGGGTGTCCCCGCCTTCTTCAGCTTTATCCTCCTTGTTTGCTTCCTGACTTTGGGGCAGGGGAGCTGGATTTGAAGGATTGTCCTGTGATGGCTTCTGATTTTTATGTGGATCTTAGACTTCGTCTTCCTCCGGCAGGTGCTTCAGAATCTCATAGGGGTTGCTTGTTGCTATGTTTTGTTTCTGCTCTTGGATTGGTTTCTTTGGTGGGTATCGCTTCTTTGTCGTCACCGTGATGAATCCATCCTTCTGCGGGTTCGTTTGCTTTGGCAGTTGTTTTGATAAGGGGGCAGTCTCTGAAGAGATGGCCATGCTCATGGCATCTTCTACAGCGAAACAGAATGTGTTCGTAGTCCAGGGTTTGCTGCCAGTCTTCGGCTTGGTACTCCAGAGTGACTGATCTCGGGAGTGCTTTGGAAATGTTCATGTAGACGCAGATTCTGGCATAGGATGTGTATTTTCTTTGTCTTGTGGCTTCTGAAGATTGTACATACTGCCCTAGGGTATTTCCTATACCCATCAGAATTTCCTCTAGCCAGAATTCCTGCAGTAAAGAGTATAAGCGGATCCATACTGGAGCCATAGTGAAGTCTTCTTTGTCAGGGCTGAATCTTTCAGTCCAAAATCTTAAGAAGAGCCCCGCTGAGTTGAAGAAATATGGGCCATTTTCAAAGATCCTGTCTTTGTCTTCTAAGTTGTACAGAATGATTGTAAAGAAGCCCTTGGAGCTGAGCTGAACTTCATAGTCCCCTTTGGGGTTCCACCAATGCTTGATCCATTTGTGGAGATCTCGCTCTGACGGCCACAGCCCTAAAAACTTCCCTATGAGGGCGTGTTCTTTCATAAACTCCGTATGCTCGCCTACCCTGGTGGAACTGATGAGATATCGCGGTGCCTTTTCAAGCTGGGGTATGCATTTACCTGGCTCCCAGCCTTTGTGCGGCTTTGTCTGAGAGGTTCCCGCTTCAGCTCCTGTGTCCATCTCCTTCCGCAGACCGTGTTCTCTTGCCAGGAGCTGCTCCCGGATTTGTTGCGGCGGTTCGAAGGCAGGGCGCTTTGCTCGAGTGCCCGATCTGTCATTTGCAGCGATGTTGCTGTATGAGGGGGGCGGTCCCCCCCCCCCTCCGCTCCCATTATGCTGCTTCAGTAGAAGCTGTTGTGGGTTTTGCTACAGTGCTTGCTCCTCGCGGCGGCTGTGGCTGTTTGCGTCTGCTGCGTGCTGCTGAGGGATTAGGGTTTCCTCAGTCTTATTATAAAAAATATTTGATTTTGAAATAATTAATTGAAAATTTGTAAAAAACAATGAATTAAAATATATACATATCAATACATTGTATTCTTTTGAACTCACTAGAGCCATAATATAAACGTCGGTGCATTTTGAGGAGTCATACGCATCGATACATATTAATTATAATAATGCACATGCATGTACTATTAGAAAATGCATCGTTCTGTAAATGATTTAACATACAATAATATTTAGTGTTTCAAAATTGTACGATGCTCATGTTTGAAATATTAACCGGTGAGCTAAATTTTTTATCGTACTGGTGCGTTATGTTTATTATATGCACCGTGAAGCTAAACATTATATACACACAGATGCATTTACTATATTATATGCACCAATGCATACTAAAAATAATGTTGTCGACATATCGATACGTACTAATTACAGAAGTATCGAGGCAAATTCTATATTTTTTGCATCGGGGCTCCGAATAACATTATTGCACCGGGCTAACTATAAATTAACTGCACTAGGACATACTTATCCTAAAGCGCACCCGTGCTAACTATAACTTGATCGCATCGGGACGGACAAATCCTAAAGCGCATTGATGCATCATAAGGGAAGAACGTGGAACCGATGCGTGGTAATTATAAGAGCATAAGTGCTTTGCATACGATAAAAAAGGGGAACTGGTGCACATTAGTTATAAACGTATCCGGACAATTTTTTATTATATTGAGGTCCGAGGCATTTATATTATATTGCTATACTGGTGCGTTTTATTATATTAACGTACCAATACGTTTTGACAAGAAATGCACCGATAAAAATAAATAAATAAATAAAAAACCTCTACTGCAACCTTCGCCCACCCAATTTTTTTTTGTTATATAGAACATCCGCTAAAACCTCTATAGCCAATAGAGGAGGTTGTAGTGGAGTTTTTTTTGAAAATTTTGCCAAATTTTGTTACGCTAAAAACCTCCGCTAGAAGGTTCCCAATACTTGGGAAAACCATTCAATGCAACATTCACCAACTCTTTGTCATCAACTTCCTCACCAATTGCTACAAGTTGATCATGAATATGAGTGATCCTCACGAGGTAGCTAGCCACCGTATTTGAACTGGACATCTCAACTGATCAGAGTTGGTGCCTTAAAATCAACTTCTAGTTTGCATTCCCACTTTGGTACAAGCCCACCAAAGCTTCATAGATCTCTTTTGTTGTCTTCTTCTCGGAAATACGAGGAATCAAGTGATCCTTCACAATATCCAACAATACCTGCTTGGCCTTCACTTCTCTCTTTTCTTGAGCTTCCAATTCTTATGGAACATTGGGATCTGTAATCACTATCTTAATGTACTCCTTGAGATCATACTCTTGCAAGAACAAAAGAAGCCTAGACTTCCAGGCCCAGAAATTAGTGGCCCCTTCCAACCCGTCCTCCACTCTAAGAGTGCCCACCATTGTGACCTACCTAAAACAAGAAATCTACAGCCACTTGTGTCTCAAGAGATGACTCCCTTTCTCTCTCTAGAGCCTATGCTCTAATACCATGTCAAATTTTTTAAGCAATCAATGCATTCAATTTCAGATCTAAAAATTACTTCCAAGTGACCTCAAACAATAAACTAGGGCTACTATCACTGAATAATTTTACACTGAAATTATGACAAAAGATTATAGTGGAAAAATAAAGATCTGAGAGAAATCATCCATACACATGAGACAAAAAAAATTGTGTTCTGTAAAATTTTTGATTGAGAAACATTCCTCCCGGTAAATTACAAATTCAACAAAATCTTGAAAATCTTCCAACTTGCAAACCTAGTACAAACCCTAGCTGGCTGAAACATGTACGACCCACAGAAGTTAGCCATACAAACTATACGAACTGTTGACATCAGTTGTACTGATTGTATGGATCGTACAGACTATGTGTACCACACGTGCAATTGTCCTTCCTCAGTATAAAATCATAAAATAGAATGTCCAGAAACCCTAGGCCAGGTTTGCCGAAGTGAGGAATTTTCATGTTGAAATTTTGCCTCCCAATCTCCTTGGCACAAGTGCTCACTCACTTATGCCAACTCCATAATGTCATAATGAGATGTCACAATGTCTCTTCATATTGCCTTTCCTTTTATAGGAGTCCAAAGTGAGTTTAGAAGCCCTTAACTTACTTTAAGGAGTCCTCAACTGAACTCAACAATAAATTAGACTTGTTTATTCTTCCATGTGGGTGTGAATCCCCAACATGTGGGTGTGAAACCCCAATACAAGCCCCAACTCCATACAAGAGGGATTTTCACCAAAATGAAAATGCAATGTGAGTGCCAATAAAGATCCCCACATGCCCGCCACCAAGTTCAATGTGGGAATACCACTCAGCATCAACAATTATCCAGTTGATGCATAAGGAAATTAGTCCAATAGATGATCACCTTACCTCTATATTGGCTTGAGCGAAAAATGAGGCCACAAAAATTCCAAAGGTATCTTTTTTCCATGTGCTAGGGATCACAATAGCCAAGTAGACTTGCTATGAAACAAGGCAATAGATCTAAAAATTGGAGAGCTTTAGGTTAATGCCCAATTAATTGTCTAAGCCATTCATTAAACACCCTCAAGGAATTTAATGACAAGTACCACAAACACACTAAGCCATGTGTTACTCATGTGCTAACCATCCAATAAAGCAAAGCAATTAACACGATGAGAGCAAAGTCCCCCTCACACATGCTCTCATCAACAAGGATGAAAGGTAGTGAATATATTGGTTTTATTCGCCATAAACAAGGTGGGGCAATGACTAAATTGATATTTGTTCTATGGGAGGAAAGCAGACAATCTTTCTCCTCTGAACTTCATTTGGCTCCAACACTGAATTCTAGGTTGGTTGGTTCTATCTTCATTCTACTTGTAAGCTTTTTGTTGAGTTTGGATGCACATGAGAACACAATCAACACTGTATTCCTCTATGGATATGGTCATTACAATCTCGACTTTGAAATCTTGAGGGAAGTTGTTCTGGGTTTAAAGATTTTGTTCTCGCTTATGGGCTGAGGACATTCCTAGTTATTTGATAATCCCAGGAATTCAAACTTGGTTTTCAAATCAACGATGGTTTTACTTTAGCTTGTTCCCTGTTGGATATATTTAGACAATAGATTGGTGGTTATTGTTATAAATACAATCTTTGGTGTTTGCAAGTATAATTTTGTCTTTGAGTTTTTTGGAAGGGGTGTAGGTATTACACTTTGTCTCCCTTCACTTTCAAGTTATGGAGTAGAGTGTCGCTGGAGGTTTCAATCTGAATTATGTCGAATCTCCTCAGGAACACCTTGTTTCATGTTTGCGAGTCTACTATTTAGAAAAGAGCCAACTCTTTATCCTACAAATAGAAGTTCAAGCATCCATCATGGATCATCGTGACCCACAAGAGCTAACGAAGATATTAAGAGCTCATGAAGAAATGGTTTAGGAAAATAGGGCTTCCATTCTTACTTTCATCACCAAATTTCATGAGTATGAGCGGCAATGTATTACACAAATTGCATAGATTGTGAGCACCCTAGTGCAAGTCAAACAACAATTGGTAATTCTCAAGGCAGAATGTAACTTCTTAAAATCTATGGTGGAGAATTTGAGCAAAGAAACTCAATTAGTGGCCTCTAACCAATGTATGTCAAAGCAACATGAACATGAAGACATTATCATTCAGCTGATGGAAGACATGGAAATTGGAGAAAAAGAGCTAGGGCATACAACTGCAGGCTTGGAAGAGCTACAAGTCATCACTCATTTTTATTAGTCTATTTTTTTTTAAGTTAGTAGTATCTTAGGTGTCTTTTACAAGATATACAATAGTAGGAAAATCTAGGGAATTTCGCCAACAAATATCATAAAACTTTGTATTTTGATTTCGATATGTGAAAACAGTATGAAGCAGGAAGACGATATCTATGTTTAAAGATTGTTGTTAGCCTAGCTACAACCAAGTTTGCTTATATAAATTACCCAATTCTTGTTAATTTTTTTTATAGATATATAGAATGTTAAACTATAGAGAATGCATTAAAACCAAAAACATGCAATAGAATGTAAATAGAATTACGAGGAGCATATGAGGTTGGAAAAGGAATTATGGAAAGCAAGAGAGACATGGTATGACCTTCGTTGCAATATCGTGAGTTAAAAATTTGAATGGTCTTCAAAATCAACTTCCTTTATCATATGATTGATATGAAAATATGAAAAATCTAGCAAAGGTGGGTAAAAACAAAGTTGAGCAAGTTAGATTAAGATTGGTTACTACACAATCTATTTGTTATTTATTATATACATATTATTAATTTCTTGTTATTCACATTTTTCGTCACTGAACATTGTAAATTTATTACTATTCACCTTAAACCTCGTGTAACTTTTAAAGTGGCCTTCTTGATAATACTCTCTAGATTATATATGATACTTAGTAAATTTCAAAGGATCAATTTCATCTAAAACATATACATAATTATGATCAACTAAAGTTTTGACATGGTTGCTCACGATGGAACCAATCCAAATCCATCTTAACTTTGCATCTATCAAGTGTTGAGAGAGATCAAATCCCTCGAGGTGCAAACATTTCCTTGAGTTTTGCACTCTAAAAAAGGTTTGAACCTTAAGGGATTTGATCCCTCTTAGTGCTTGATAGATTTAGAATTAAGAAAGATCTAGGTTGGTGTAAAATAACACATGTAAACTTTGTTATACCATTATATCCAATGGATTATTTAATAAAATCAATTTATCACAAAAACATAACAAAAAAAATGAAAGTCTTTTCTACTCACTAAGAGGTATCAAATCTCTTAAAATGTAAATATTTTTATGATCTATGATAAATCTAAGCTAACTAATATAGACTCCAAGCCATTACAACATACTCATTATGAGCTTAACATGCCGTTTATGGGAATTAAACCCCGGTAGAAAAGATAACAATCATTCTTCACAACCATCCAAGCTAAACTCAATTGACTCATGTAAACATTAGCTATGTAATAATATATCTATCCTATTTAATTGTAAATGCACCTTTCTAAGCTTATTGCAATAAAAAAACAAAGTAAAATTAATGTTTAGAACTTCTATATGAATCGTTTTTTCTACATGTATAGCGCAACAAGGGTCAAGAATCGCTATTGAAGGCGAGTGAGGTTTTGAAGTGTAGAGTCCACTTGTTCAAATGACCCATTCAAAGAAGATAGGGTTAGGGTTTTGAAGTCAAGAGTTCACTTCAAATTGCTGAGACAAACAAGCTAGGGTTAGAGTTTAGGTGTTCTAGAGGGTTAACGCGTAGCTCTTTTTCAAATGACCCATTCAAAGAAGATAGGGTTAGGGTTTTGAAGTCAAGAGTTCACTTCAAATTGCTGAGACAAACAAGCTAGGGTTAGAGTTTAGGTGTTCTAGAGGGTTAACGTGTAGCTCTTTCTCTGCATATGGAGATCAACAAGAGTAGCTATGGAAGGCTAGGAAGGTTTATGGCCGGTCGTATGTATGTTGATATGTCGGGTTACTGAGTGTGGCCTGAGATGCTTTATTTCCGAGATTCGCCTACGCTTGAGCCTATGTAGTTTTCTTCCCTTGTTGGGTTTCTGATAATTTGGGAGTGAAGGGATTGCTTATCTTCTTCCTTTTAGATTTCATGTGTTACCCCAAGTCTGAATTTCTTTAGGTTTTCTGTACTTTCAATTTTTCCCCTTCATTTTATGATCGTGTTACTCGCTGAGGTTTCTATTTTTGCCGTTTTTGTTGTGTATGGTCACTCAAATTTCTGATGTCTTTAGAAAATGCTAGACAATCACATGATGAGTTAAATAACTGCAACAACATGATAATCTTGTGATTACCAGTATTTAAGTCTCTGATGATCTCTTACTATTGTATGTTTTATTGTGAAATCTCATCTCTAGGATTTTGTTTTGTGTTGCTTGCAGGGTTTTCTATGTTCTTTTCTTATAAATTTCTGAAAGAAGCTCGAGGATTAGATGCCCCAGGGCATCATACATTATGCTGATCTATCATTATCTGATGAACGACCAATAAGATGAGAGCTACTTTCTGGGGATTTGTGCTTTGGGGTTTTTGTGTGATAATGAATATTAGAAATATAATACATGATAGACTACAGTAGAGGGACACCATCGATGAGAAAAATAAGTTAAATCTGAGATTAAGATCTAAAATTCTATGTGGGGTTTGCTTAGTTTGTCTTTGCTGTCTTTTAGGTAGCTGTTCCTATTGTGATGTATTCTATGTTCTTTTCTTGTAAATTTCTGAAAGAAGCCTGAGGATTATATGCCCTAGGGTAATATGTACTATGCTGATCTATAATTATCTGATGAATGACCAATAAGTTGAAAGGTACTTTCCGGGGATTTGTGGTTTGGGGGTTTTCTGCGACAGCGAGTGTTAGTAATATTATACATGTTAAGGCTTCGGAGATGGACACCATCGACGGGAAAAAGCGTTAATTCTTGAGATTAAAAGCCGAAGTTCTGTGGGTTTGCCTAATTTGTCTATGCTGTTTTGTTTTTAATTTGTTTTTCATTGATTGGCTTCCTTGAAGGCTCTGTATGTTTACTGTTTGGTAGCGGTAGTTTTATTCGGTGAAACAATTGTTTCAGGCACACACATACCCGTGGGTTGCCTCCTAATGAGAATAACAGAAGTCCATTTGATTACAGAACAATACTGAATCGGCTGCCTCATGGATTATCTTTTTAACGCTTTTGCTGCAGTGCTCTAAGTTGATTTTATACGCTGTAACTTCTATGCTGAATGCTGAAAGTGCTTTAATTCGAGTTTTACTAAGCTTGGTTTGTTTTTTTTCTTCCTGTAGCAACTAAAGTTATATTGCAATTATAAATGCCATTGAAGAAAAGTTTTGGTTCCATCTGTTCTGCTATAAATGCAGTTGAAGAATAGTTTGGTTCTATTTGTTCTGTTTTTTAAGTGGTAGTTATAGTATATGGCTTAATTTGTGCATTTAAATATTTCTAGCCCTTTTTAACTCTTGACGTTTCTGGTGTTTTTAATCTTTATTTCTATCTCTTATTTGTAGAGAGAGAAGCGCCTATAATTACAAGCGTGTCTTGCTTGATTTTTTCACACGAACTTGCTAGGCGTTTCAGTTGTGTCCATCAGAAATTGCGAGGACTAGTTCATACCAAATTCCTCGCTAGCACGTACTTTCCTGTTGCTCCACATTGAACAGTTTTTAGAAGGCTATGGTCCATAGAAATTTGCTTGAAAATGATACTCAATTTCTGCTGGAATGGGTGCAATACTGCAATACTATTGAATGTTATACTTCTTTCTCTGTTTTGCTATTTTTGAGGCATCTTTATGTAACGAGTTTTATTGTGCATCCGTGTGTTCTTGCTTAATGTTATTCGTTATTGTATTGGGCAAAGCCTCCAGCTGCCAACAACCTGCAAGATTTAAAAATTGAAGTGCAGAAAGATTACCAATGTTATCAGACAACTCATTCAGATAGTCATTCAAATCAAGAAATATTGACAACTTTGTTATTTCAGTGCAATACAGATCCATAACCCTGAGAGACATGACTGTTATAATTAGAAGTTGCTAGGCGTTTCAGTTGTGTCCATCTGAAATTGTGAGGACTAGTTCATACCAAATTCCTCGCTAGCAGGTACGTTCCTGTTGCTCCACATTGAACAGTTTTTAGAAGGCTATGGTCCATAGAAATTTGCTTGAAAATGGTACTCAATTTCTGCTGGAATGGGTGCAATACTGCAATACTTTTGAATGTTATACTTCTTTCTCTGTTTTGCTRTTTTTGAGGCATCTTTATGTAACGAGTTTTATTGTGCATCCGTGTGTTCTTGCTTAATGTTATTCGTTATTGTATTGGGCAAAGCCTCCAGCTGCCAACAACYTGCAAGATTTAAAAATTGAAGTGCAGAAAGATTACCAATGCTATCAGACAACTCAATCAATCAGATAGTCATTCAAATCAAGAAATATTGACAACTTTGTTATTTCAGTGCAGCACAGATCCAGAACCCTGAGAGACGTGACTGTTATAATTAGAAGTTGACACCAAACTCAGGAGATTTGGACATGTGAGATATGTTGGTATATTATGAATATTATTTTGGCCAAGTGAAATTATGTTGCAATTGATGCATGTTATGAAATTGTTTTTTTCATTATGTTTGTCAACTTTTTGGGTTGCAAGCAAGGGAATTTCACTTCGCCACAATGATATTCATGATTTGCAAATAGATTTCAAATATCCAACTCTAGTGAGCTTGGTGTTGGCCTCTAATTATAGTTTGATTTATGTTTTGGAACCATTTCTCCCATTTCTCTTCAGTGTCATGTTTTCAAGGTATTGGATTTGTGCTCTATTGAAACAACAGAGTTGCCAATATCACTGGGTGGACTTACACTCTTGAGTTGCAAAAGAATCTCACAATGATATTCATGACTTCCCATGGTTCTCAACTGTCCAATTTTGGTGAGCTTGGTGTTGGTTTCTAATTATAGTTTAATGCATGTTTTATAATCATTTCTATTTAGCCTCACGTTTCTTATGGTTTTGGATTTGTGTTACACTAAAATAACATGGTTGTTAATATTAGCAGGCAACATGTTAATATCAGCGGGCGAATTTAGATTGATTGAGTAGGAAGAGATTCTCACTTGACCATAAAGTCAAGTACACGATTTTCCAATGGATCTCAAATTTTCATAATCATATTCATGATTTTCCAATGGATCTCAAATGTTCAAATGTGGTGAGCTTGGTGCTGGCATCTAATTATAGTTTGACGCATGTTTGGGAACCATTTTGTTTCTCAAGGTTTTGGAGATGTAAATAACATGGTTGCCAATATTAGTGGATGGAACTTAGATTGATTATTGAGTTTTTTTTATTAGAGTGACTATGAATTTGATAGTGGCATGGGAGCATTGGTAATCTTTCTATACTTGAATTTTTAATTTATACTAGTGGTTAGAGACCCAACACAATAAGTGGGCTTAAAAAGTTCAAGGTTGAGGCTTTGCCATGTACATAAAGTGGATTTAAAAAGTTCAAGCATCTCACTTTAAGATAATGCTTAAAAAGTYCAAGGATGTAGGCTTTGCCATGTACATAAAGTGGATTTAGAAAGTTCAAGCATCTCACTTTAAGAGAATGCTTAAAAAGTTAAAAGATGGAGGCTTTGCCCTATACATAAAGTGGATTTAGAAAGTTCAAGCATCTCACTTTAAGAGAATGCTTAAAAAGTTCAAGGATGGAGGCTTTGCCCTATACAATAAGTGGGCTTAAAAAGTTAAAGCATCTCACTTTAAGAGGAAGCTTAAAAAGTTCAAGGTTGAAGGCTTTGCCATATACAATAAGTGAYTGGGCTTAAAAAGTTCAAACATCTCACTTTAAGASGWTGTTACGATATRATGGTCAATTCATGTGATATCATATTAATCAATTCACTTCATTGCAATTATTGGTCTTGCTCAAAATTAATGTTAATGGAGCTAATCACCAAAATTAATGTTGCAATTTTCAAAGGTGGTTCTTGCTTTAAATGTTGTATTCCATTTACATTAATAATTGTACTTGATAGAAGAATGTTAGTCTCATTATATATGTTAGTGGAATGGATATGGAATGGATATGAATGTTAGTCTCATTTAATTTTAGTTTGCAAGTAAAAGTTCTTAACTTTGCATTAGATCAATTTCATATTATAAATATTTTTTTCAATTCATTCATCCCATTTTTGTTTATCCATGAAACATTATAAATCCATAAATCAAATTTATTTTTAAAATACAAAAAAGAAAATTAAAACTATTTAATATGAAATTTTGTAAAAGTCTAATGTGAACTTTTACATGGCATTGTTGATTTTTGTTTATTAAAAAACAAAAAATAAAAAGTTATTGTAACTTATGGGATATTTTGATATTTTTTTTTAGCATAACACTCAAAAGGATTTTTACTATTTAATATGGAATTTTGTAAAATTCTAATGTGAACTTTTACATGGCATTGTTGAATTTTGTTTATTAAAAAATAAAAAAATAAAAAAGTTATTGTAACTTTTTGGATATTTTGATTTTTTTTTTATCATACACTTAAATGGATTTTTATATTTTTAAAATAAAAAAAGAAAATTATAACTATTTAATATGGAATTTTGTAAAAGTCTAATGTGAACTTTTACATGGCATTGTTGATTTTTGTTTATTAAAAAACAAAAAATTAAAAAGTTATTGTAATTTCTTGGATATTTTGATATATTTTTAGCATACATTAAAATGGATTTTTATTAGAAGAGTTGGGTTGAGACAATCAACAAACACTCTTCTTACAAAAAGAGGATTACAATGTGGTGTGGATGTTTCCTAGACAACGTTTTTGATCATTAAAACTGATTACTTCTTTGTAGAATTCCCCAAGGCACTATAAAACTTTGAAATACATAGATTAGATGGAGGCAGTATCTGGAAGTTCTGGGGCCCTAGTTGAAAGCTAAAGCCCTTCTTTTGTGTCCGTAGGAGTAGTCATAATCTCCATTGCCATTGCAACCTTTGATGTCATCGCCTTGAGAAGAGGGTTCGCTTGGATTAATTGAGGTTGAGGTAGAGCTTTGAGGGTAAATTTGTGCCTTTAATTGTTGAATGTCACTCTCAAGAGCGTCCCAACCTTCGAGATAGTGAGGCCAAAGTTGTCTCAAATTCTTTGAAATTGGTATCCATTGTTTGAACCAATAGAGCCAAGACATTCTCGAATTCATGGAAACTATTTGATAATTGTTGTAGAGCTGAGTTGTTCACCTAGGAGAATTCTTCATCACGATGTAAGATTTTTTTGAAGTCGCTCCATGATGGTTCCATCTTGGTTGCTTGAAACCACAAGCCAGAAAATCTCCAAACTACTCGTATCAAAATTTGCAATCAAGTACAAGAGAGCAAATAATTCAAGCAGAGATGAGAGCATTCAATATTATATTTGAGAGATAACATGTGAAAATACAAAGGGAACCTGAGATTTGACACCATGTAGCAGGGGCAGAGGGCACCTATGATACTAGTCTCAACCAAAGTCGACAGGACTTGAAGCCGAGCAACCCAAGGAGTGTTCGACGAACAGAGGAAATCACACTCAAAACCAGTGGAGAGATCTCTCCATAGCACTAATATTGAAGTCGAAGCCAGAGCCATTCCATCGACTATAAACCCAAAATGCATTCATTTCAAAGTGGATTCCCACACATTTGATATTTAATCTTGCATGTCCCAGGTGAAGAGCACTGCTATCGATGACTCTCCTCATGAGTTGATAGGTTGCGCCAAGATGGAGAGGACTAGGGGATGAGAAGGACCCCCCTTTTTCCATTTATTTCTATAACACCTTGTTCAAGACTTGAGCATAACTTAATCCAACGATCAACTGTGGGGTTTAAGTCCCTTTTTATATGAAAAAAATTAAATTCTGCAAAGCTATCTCGTATGGAGAGGTTACGATAAGTTATACCCTGTAATTCATTGTTCTTGGTTGGGTTCCTTTTAACAATAACATGCATGATCATCAGGGAATCTTCGAAGGTTACTATTTTGGAGATATTTGGCTCCATTGCAATGCTCAAACCTGCATATAAAACATAGGCTTCAATGATGTTGTTGGAGGCATCCCCAAGACCCCATGCATAATAGCCTATGTTGATTCCTCCGGGTTCAAGGAGACTCCCACCAACACCTACCTCCACAAGATTGTTACGTGAAGCACCATCAAAGAAGAGAGAATGGATCCCTTGCTTTATCAACCAATGTTTGAAATCCTTCATTGATTTTTTGATGACCCACTTTTAATGGCTCTGATCATGTCAGTGCCTCCAACTTGTACGTTAGATAACGTCCAAGTTTTCAACCTCCCTCATAGTGAATCAATGGGTCCCACAAGGATCCACGGTCGAGATTTCATCTCGCTCACCTGTCGATCAATCACTGTTGTTCAACCTCCAAAGCTCATCGTCGTTAGCACTCACTCACATCCACACTTCTAGACCTCTATCTTCCATCCTCTGATGAACGATTGAGATTTGACGACATCTAGATCTAACGATCGAGAATGTGGTCGAAACCTTTCAGGCTTCTAATCCCCATTCAAGACCACTCTAGTGACACCTGTCACCACTAAGGACATGATGGTTTCCCTGCTAGCCCGTCATGTCGATTCTCCTTTCCTAACTTAATTGGACTCTATGGCCAAGATCAACTATTGTCCACGAACCAATCAACGACTCTCGTCAATCCTCGATCCTTCATCGTCGTTGACACTTCTCTAGGCTCAACACTCACTTCATCGACTCTTTATTTCTGACGATGATGCATTTCACATCAACGGTTTAGATCTAGTCGAGGTCATTACCGACATATCAACATTCCTCGTCTAGCGTTAAGGTTCTAATTGTTGTTGGACTTTGCACAAGTATCGACACTCAATTGCTCCCGACGATGATGCCTCACCCGACGAAGCGCTGAGATCTACTCGCCTTGTGGAATCAACGATCACAATCTCTCCCAATTCAATACGAGATTTTTCTACTAGTTTAAGGGTTTGACTTCAAGACTAAGCCAATTTTCTGGGTTCTGAGCAGGGCTTCAAGAGTCAGAAAACCACTCCAAGACCATCAAAGGCCTATCAACTTCATTAGAGATATGCTTCTTGCATGTCTTGCAAGCTTTCCACATAAACATCGTGATCTCCTTAGGGTTTAAGGTCCTCCATTCCTCACAGAAACCTCTCCGACTTTAGGGCACTAGTACGATCGAATAATGAAGTTTTTGTCCATATCTTGCAAACTTTTCTCTCAAAGTTGTAAGGTTCTTAGGGACATAAGTTGTGTATACTTATTCGTTTTCATAACTTATCAGGCCAAGTAAAAATAATAACAGACACATTCCAATCACTCGGGGTACAATTCATTAATTATAAGCATTCATATTTCCCATTTAAATAAGACATTTTCATGTATACAACATTCAAGCACAATTAAACATACCAAGTTATACACTTATTTGATCGGGAAATTGCCAACATCCACTAACTGAGAGATGACGCTTTTCCTCCCAACCTTAGGCCATACTGTAGAGTGTCTTCCTATAGTACGTCATCTCCGTGCCAAGCCATGATATCACAAGGGGAATGATTCATGGCTTCCAACTCATATGATCCATGGAGGTTACTCTCCTTCCTCCTCTGACAACAACAAAAGTTGCCCCCTTCTCTTTGAGCTTAGGGTCTCTACAAGTTTATCAGTTGGTTTCTCAACTGGATTTCCTTTACACAAGGGAGTCCCTTCTCTGCTAAACAATCCCTCGACGACCTCCCCTTACAAGTGTTAGTTTCTGTCCGGTAAGCACCAATTTGTAGCCCAATATTGCTCTAGTCTGGATCTGGGTCTTCTCTGCTTCAGGGTGATCAATCTTAAATTGGAAAAGTTTTCTATTTTCTTCAAGGAAACTCTCTCTTCTCTTCCTCAACCCGTGTTCGTGAACCCCTCTATTCATTCTATCGTTACTTTGTGAGCCTACTGCTCACTCGTTCCTTTTCAGGTTTGCTCTTCTCGAGCGCCTTCGAGCCCTGTTTTTATGATACCACTCTCAGAGTCTAAATGTTCTCTCTCATGTGTGTTCTCTATCTCTTTCGGTAGTCTCTCCTGCTACTCTTTTGTTGTGTCTCTCCTATCATTCTGTTGGTAGTTTGGTGGTGTTTTCCACCTTGGTCTCTTCCTCTTCTGACCTTCTCGGGATTCTCGAGGCATTCCTACAGACGCAACCTATGGTCCATAGTTCCCAATTTGAAGGGTAAAGTTCATGGTATCTTGCTGTCAGATCATCCAATTGGTCCTTGCCTTCTTTAAGAAACCAATTTGTCATCAACCATTAACTCTCCCAACCACCTCCGTGATTTCCATTACTAGTTATGTGGCTCCATACAAATCCGGTACATTGTAAGGTGTAGGTTTATGCTTTGCAAGCATAAACTAGTTTGTTTAACAAATTTCTTGTTTTCTTCATAAAAGCATATTAGTTCCACCTCACCCAACCACTCAACCAATCCCTGCTTCATCAATTCCCACTTGTGTGTCATGGCCAGTTCTTTCAAGGCTATTCCCTCTCAGTTAGCAGTTTGGTTACTTTTATTAATCAAAA
>ML779389.1:1019889-1038581 GCA_009831015.1 Picea engelmannii
TATTGCAGTATTGCACCCATTCCAGCAGAAATTGAGTACCATTTTCAAGCAAATTTCTATGGACCATAGCCTTCTAAAAACTGTTCAATGTGGAGCAACAGGAACGTACCTGCTAGCGAGGAATTTGGTATGAACTAGTCCTCGCAATTTCAGATGGACACAACTGAAACGCCTAACAACTTCTAATTATAACAGTCATGTCTCTCAGGGTTCTGGATCTGTGTTGCACTGAAATAACAAAGTTGTCAATATTTCTTGATTTGAATTGACTATCTGATTGAGTTGTCTGATAACATTGGTAATCTTTCTGCACTTCAATTTTTAAATCTGGCAGGTTGTTGGCAGCTGGAGGCTTTGCCCAATACAATAACGAATAACATTAAGCAAGAACACACGGATGCACAATAAAACTCGTTACATAAAGATGCCTCAAAAATAGCAAAACAGAGAAAGAAGTATAACATTCAAAAGTATTGCAGTATTGCACCCATTCCAGCAGAAATTGAGTATCATTTTCAAGCAAATTTCTATGGACCATAGCCTTCTAAAAACTGTTCAATGTGGAGCAACAGGAAAGTACCTGCTAGCGAGGAATTTGGTATGAACTAGTCCTCGCAATTTCAGATGGACACAACTGAAACGCCTAGCAAGTTCGTGTGAAAAAATCAAGCAAGAAACGCTTGTAATTATAGGCGCTTCTCTCTCTACAAATAAGAGATAGAAATAAGGATTAAAAACACCAGAAACGTCAAGAGTTAAAAAGGGCTAGAAATATTTAAATGCACAAATTAAGCCATATACTATAACTACCCCTTAAAAAACAGAACAAATAGAACCAAACTATTCTTCAATTGCATTTATAGCAGAACAGATAGAACCAAAACTTTTCTTCAATGGCATTTATAACTGCAATATAACTTTATCTGCTACAGGAAGAAAAAAACAAACCAGGCTCAGTAAAACTCGAATTAAAGCACTTTCCGCATTCAGCATAGAAGTTACAGTATATAAAATCAACTTAGAGCGCTGCAGCAAAAGCGTTAAAAAGATAATTCATGAGACAGCCGATTCAGTATTGTTCTGTAATGAAATGGACTTCTGTTATTCTCATTGGGAGGCAACCCACGGGTATGTGTGTGCCTGAAACAATTGTTCCACCGAATAAAACTACCGCTATTTACCAAACAGTAAACATACAGAGCCTTCAAGGAAACCAATCAATGAAAAACAAATTAAAAACAAAACAGCACAGACAAATTAAGCAAACCCACAGAACTTCGGCTTTTATTCTCGAGAATAAACGCTTTTTCCCGTCGATGGTATCCATCTACGGAGCCTTAACATGTATAATATTACTAACACGCTGTCGCAGAAAACCCCCAAAATACAAATCCCCGAAAAGTACCTTTCAAATTATTGGTCGTTCATCAGATAATGATAGATCAGCATAGTACATATTACCCTAGGGCATATAATCCTCAGGCTTCTTTCAGAAATTTACAAGAAAAGAACATAGAATACATCACAATAGGAAACAGCTACCTAAAAGACAGCAAAGACAAACTAAGCAAACCCCGCATAGAATTTTAGATCTTAATCTCAGATTTAACTTATTTTTCTCATCGATGGTGTCCCTCTACTGTAGTCTATCATGTATAATATTTCTAACATTCATTATCACACAAAAACCCCAAAGCACAAATCCCCAGAAAGTAGCTCTCATCTTATTGGTCGTTCATCAGATAATGATAGATCAGCATAGTGTATGATGCCCTGGGGCATCTAATCCTCGAGCTTCTTTCAAAAATTTATAAGAAAAGAACATAGAAAACCCTGCAAGCAACCCAAAACAAAACCCTAGATATGAGATTTCACAATAAAACATACAATAGTTAGAGATCATCAGAGACTTAAATACTGGTAATCACAAGGTTATCATGTTGTTGCAGTTATTTAACTCATCATGTGATTCTCTAGCATTTTCTAAAGACATCAGAAATTTGAGTGACCATACACAACAAAAACGGCAAAAATAGAAACCTCAGCGAGTAACACGATCATAAAATGAAGGGGAAAAATTGAAAGTACAGAAAACCTAAAGAAATTCAGACTTGGGGTAACACACAAAATCTAAAAGGAAGAAGATAAGCAATTCCTTCACTCCCAAATTATCAGAAACCCAACACGGGAAGAAAACTACATAGGCTCAAGCGTAGGCGAATCTCGGAAATAAAGCATCTCAGGCCACACTCAGTAACCCGACATATCAACATACATACGACCGGCCATAAACCTTCCTGGCCTTCCATAGCTACTCTTGTTGATCTCCATATGCAGAGAAAGAGCTACGCGTTAACCCTCTAGAACACCTAAACTCTAATCCTAGCTTGTTTGCCTCAGCAATTTGAAGTGAACTCTTGACTTCAAAACCCTAACCCTATCTTCTTTGAATGGGTCAAAACTTTAGTTGATCATAATTATGTATATGTTTTAGATGAAATTGATCCATTGAAATTTATTAAGTATCATATATAATCTAGAGAGTATTATCAAGAAGGCCACTTTAAAAGTTACACGAGGTTTAAGGTGAATAGTAATAAATTTACAATGTTTAGTGATGAAAAATGTGAATAACAAGAAATTAATAATATGTATATAATAAATAACAAATAGATTGCATAGTAACCAATCTTAATCTAACTTGTTCAACTTTGTTTTTACCCACCTTTGCTAGCTTTTTCATATTTTCATATCAATCATATGATAAAGGAAGTTGATTTTGAAGACCATTCAAATTTTTAACTCGCGATATTGCAGTGAAGGTCATACCATGTCTCTCTTGCTTTCCATAATTCTTTTTCCAACCTCATATGCTCCTCATAATTCTATTTACATTCTATTGCATGTTTTTGGTTTTAATGCATTCTCTATAGTTTAACATTCTATATATCTTTAAAAAAAATTAACAAGAATTGGGTAATTTATATAAGCAAACTTGGTTGTAGCTAGGCTAACAACAATCTTTAAACATAGATATCGTCTTCCTGCTTCATACTGTTTTCACATATCGAAATCAAAATACAAAGTTTTATGATATTTGTTGGCGAAATTCCCTGGATTTTCCTACTATTGTATATCTTGTAAAAGACACCTAAGATACTACTAACTTCAAAAAAATAGGCTAATAAAAGGAGTGATGACTTGTAGCTCTTCCAAGCCAATAGTTGTATGCCCTGGCTCTTTTTCTCCAATTTCCATGTCTTCCATCAGTTGAATGATAATGTCTTCATGTTCACGTTGCTTTGACATACACTGGTTAGAGGCCACTAATTGAGTTTCTTTTCTCAAATTCTCCACCATAGATTTTAAGAAGTTACCTTCTACCTTGAGAATTACCAATTGTTGTTTGACTTGCACTAGGGTGCTCACAATCTATGCAATTTATGTAATACATTGCTGCTCATATTCATGAAATTTGGTGATGAGAGTAAGAATGGAAGCCCTATTTCCCTAAACCATTTCTTCATGAGCTCTTAATATCTTCCTTAGCTCTTGTGGGTCACGTTGATCCATGATGGATGCTTGAACTTCTATTTGTAGGATAAAGAGTTGGCTCTTTTCTAAATAGTAGACTCGCAAACATGAAACAAGGTGTGTTCCTGAGGAGATTCGACATAATTCAAATTGAAACTTCCAGCGACACTCTACTCCATAACTTGAAAGTGAAGGGAGAAAAAGTGTAATACCTACACCCCTTCCAAAAAACTCAAAGACAAAATTATACTTGCAAACACCAAAGATTGTATTTATAACAATCACTACCAATCTATTGTCCAAATATATCCAACAGGGAACAAGCTAAAGTAAAACCATCGTTGATCTAAAAACCAAGTTTGAATTCCTGGGATTATCAAATAACTAGGAATGTCCTCAGCCCATAAGCAAGAACAAAATCTTTAAACCCAGAACAACTTCCCTCAAGATTTCAAAGTCGAGATTGTAATGACCATATCCATAGAGGAATATAGTGTTGATTGTGTTCTCATGTGCATCCAAACTCAACAAAAATCTTGCAAGTAGAATGAAGATAGAACCAACCAACCTAGAATTCAGTGTTGGAGCCAAATGAAGTTCAAAGGAGAAAGGTTGTCTGCTTTCCTCCCATAGAACAAATATCAATTTGGCCATTGCCCCACCTTGTTTATGGCGAATAAAACCAATATATTCACTACCTTTCATCCTTGTTGATGAGAGCATGTGTGAGGGGGCCTTGGCTCCCATCGTGTTAATTGCTTTGCTTTAGTGGATGGTTAGCACATGAGTAACACATGGCTTAGTGTGTGTGTGGTACTTGTCATTAAATTCCTTGAGGGTGTTTAATGAATGGCTTAGATAGTTAATTGGGCATTAACCTAAAGCTCTCCAATTTTTAGATCTATTACCTTGTTTCATAGCAAGTCTACTTGGCTATTGTGGATCCTTAGCACATGGAAAAAAGAGACCTTTGGAATTTTTGTGGCCTCATTTTTCGCTCAAGCCAATATAGAGATAAGGTGATCATCTATTGGACTAATTTCCTTATGCATCAACTTGATAATTGTTGATGCTTTTGTAGCATCGGGTGGTATTCCCACATTGAACTTGGTGGCGTGCATGTGGGGATCTTTATTGGCACTCACATTGCATTTTCATTTTGGTGAAAATCCCTCTTGTATGGAGTTGGGGCTTGTGTTGGGGTTTCACACCCACATGTTGGGGCTTCACACCCACATGGAAGAATAAACAAGTTGAATTTATTGTTGAGTTCAGTTGAGGACTCCTTAAAGTAAGCTCAGGGCTTCTAAACTCACTTTGGACTCCTATAAAATGAGAGGCAATATGAGGAGACATTGTGACATCTCATTGTGACATTATGGAGTTGACATAAGTGAGTGAGCACTTGTGCCAAGGAGATTGGGAGGCAAAATTTTAGCAAGAAAATTCCTCACTTTGGCAAATCTGGCCTAGGGTTTTTGGACATTCTATTTTATGATTTTATACTAAGGAAGGACAATTGCACGTGTGGTACACATAGTCTGTACGATCCATACAAGCAGTACAACTGATGTCAACAGTTTGTATGGCTAACGTTTGTGCGTCATACATGTTTCAGCCAGCTAGGGTTTGTACTAGGTTTGCAAGTTGGAAGATTTTCAAGATTTTGCTGAATTTGTAATTTACCGGGAGGAATGTTTTTGTCCTCATAAATTCTCAATCAAAATTTTTACAGAACATAAATTTTTTTGTCTCATGTGTATGGATGATTTCTCTCAGATCTTTATTTTTCCACTATAATTTTTTGTCATAATTTCAGTGTAAAATTATTCAGTGATAGCAGCCCTAGTTTATTGTTTGAGGTCACTTGGAAGTAATTTTCAGATCTGAAATTGAATGCATTGATTGCTTAAAAAATTTGACATGGTATTAGAGCATAGGCTCTAGAGAGAGAAAGGGAGTCATCTCTTGAGACACAAGTGGTTGCAGATTTCTTGTTTTGGGTAGGTCACAATGGTGGGCACTCTTAGAGTGGAGGACGGGTTGGAAGGGGCCACTAATTTCTGGGCCTGGAAGTCTAGGCTTCTTTTTCTCTTGCAAGAGTATGATCTCAAGGAGTACATTGAGATAGTGATTACAGATCCCAATGATCCATAAGAATTGGAAGCTCATCAAAAGAGAGAAGTGAAGGCCAAGAGGGTATTGTTGGATTTTGTGAAGGATCACTTGATTCCTCATATTTCTGAGAAGAAGACAACAAAAGAGATCTATGAAGCTTTGGTGGGCTTGTACCAAAGTGGGAATGCAAACTAGAAGTTGATTTTAAGGCACCAGCCCTGATCAGTTGAGATGTCCAGTTCAAATACGGTGGCTAGCTACCTCATGAGGATCACTCATATTCATGATCAACTTGTAGCAATTGGTGAGGAAGTTGATGACAAAGAGTTGGTGAATATTGCATTGAATGGTTTTCCCAAGTATTGGGAACCTTCTAGCGGAGGTTTTTAGCGTAACAAAATTTGGCAAAATTTTTAAAAAAAACTCCACTACAACCTCCTATATTGGCTATAAAGGTTTTAGTGGATGTTCTATATAACAAAAAAAAAATTGGGTGGGCGAAGGTTGCAGTAGAGGTTTTTTATTTTATTTTTATTTTTTTATCGGTGCATTTCTTGTCAAAACGCATTGGTATGTTAATATAATAAAACGCACCAGTATAGCAATATAATATAAATGCCTCGGACCTGAATATAATAAAAAAATGTCCCGATACGTTTATAACTAATGCGCACCAGTTCCCCTTTTTTATCATATGCAAAGCATTGATGCTCTTATAATTACCACGCATCGGTTCCACGTTCTTCCCTTATGATGCATCAATGCGCTTTAGGATTTGTCTGCCCCGATGCGATCAAGTTATAGTTAGCACGGGTGCGCTTTAGGATAAGTATGTCCTAGTGCAGTTAATTTATAGTTAACCCTGGTGTGATAATGTTATTCGGAGCCCCGATGCAAAAAATATAGAATTTGCCTCGATACTTCTGTAATTAGTACGTATCGATATGTCGACAACATTATTTTTAGTATGCATCGGTGCATATAATATAGTAGATGCATCTGTGTGTATATAATATTTAGCTTCACGGTGCGTATAATAAACATAACGCACCGGTACGATAAAAATTTTAGTGCACTAATTAATATTTCAAACATTAGCATCGTACAATTTTGAAACGATAAATATTATTGTATGTTAAATCATTTACGGAACGATGCGTTTTCTAATAGTACATGCCTGTGCATTATTATAATTAATATGTATCGATGCGTATGACTCTTCAAGATGCACCGATGTTTATATTATGGCTCTAGTGAGTTCAAAAGAATACAATGTATTGATATGTATATATTTTAATTCATTGTTTTTGACAAATTTTCAATTAATTATTTCAAAATCAAATATTTTTTATAATAATTTTATATTTATGTTATTGCATGTCAATATAATGATTGCATTAATGTGTTATCCTACTAATTAAACCTTTGTTATTTGTATCAATGTAAATCATCCACATATTATTTATTCAAGAACGCAACATTTTACAACATTCGACAATGCAATGAAATAATATATATATATATATATATATATATATATATCGAGGACATGTTACCAATAAGTGTAAGAATTACAAATTGGTTGCAATTTGATTATTGTACTAGACCTTTACATTGTCCTTTTTTGTATGACAATGGTTTATATATATAGTTACCAATAAGTGTAAGAATTACAAATTGCAACCAATTTGTAATTCTTACACTTATTGGTAACATGTCTTCGTGCAATTGGGACAATATGTCGAGTACATTAAACAAAATCACTGATTTTTAGAGACGAATATTCCAAAACATACAACTTGTAGTAACATTCAATTATATTGATTGTCATTCATCAGTTGAACTATTGGCATTGCTTCAGTTGTGTGCATGTCTCATTTATTCATCATTTGTAGGTGATATTGTACTTTGATTGTTTAACATAATGTTTTCTTGATGATCGGTTTGTTTTTTATGTTCTGCCCCTTCATCTTCCATCTATAATCATAGAAATAGATTGTAATATATATATATACATGATTTCTTAAATAAAAAAAACACACATTAGCACCAAGTCTTTCATAAACAATACACATTCTTTCGAAGCCATGCTTCATGAATTCTCTCAAAATTCTCTCAAAATTCTCTCTGATGTCTGCATTCCATACTTTGTTCCCTGCATGTTTAATACATGAAAAAACGTAGTCGATATAATCAATATAATTTATCTTGTTTTATAATTAATTATAAAACAAGGAAAGCTAAACAACATAGTTACTTACATATTTGCAATTTAAATTACCCCTAGTTACCCCTTCCACTAACATATTTAATGATACTAACATTCTTCTGTCAAGTACAATTGTTAACACAAATGTGCCATCCTCTTTATTAGAAGGAAAACATTATTTCTAACATGATACCCCTTCCACTAGCATATAAAATGATACTTAACATATACTCATTCCACTAACATATATAATGATACTAACATTCTTCTATCAAGTACAATTGTTAACACAAACACATCGTCCTCTTTATTCACTATTTCTAACACTCAGAGCTATACAATAATTAAAGTAAGAACCACCTTTGAAAATTGCATAAACTATTAACACAAACACGTTGTCCTCTTTATTAGCTGGAAAACACTATTTCTAACACTTAAAGCTATACAATAGTTAAAATAAGAATCAATTTTAAAAATTGTAATAACCTTTTTATAAAGGAGGAGTAGAGTACAAGTGTAACATTAATCACCATGTAGTGAGTCAATCATTGGCTCACAATTAACATTAATTTTGGTAATTGGCTAACTGCTAACATTAATTTCGGACAAGACCAATCGATCCAATGAAGTGAATTGACCAATATCATGTGAATTGACCATTGTATGGTAACATCCTCTTAAAGTGAGATGCTTTGACTTTTTAAGCCCACTTGTTGTATTGGAAAAAAGCTCCAACCACCAACAACCTATAAAATTTAAAAATTTAAATGTAGAAAGATTACCAATGATCTCAAGCAACTCTATCATATTGATGTAGTCACTCAAATCAAGGAACTCAATCTCAATCAGTTTAAGTTTGCCCATTAATATTGGCAACCTTGCTATTTTTGTACAAGATGGATCTAGAACCCTAAGAAACATAACGTTTGAGAGAAATGGTTTCGAAACATGCATCAAACTATAATTAGAGGCCAACAACAAGCTCACCAAATTTGGACATTTGAGATTTGTTGGCAGATCATGAATATCATTATGGCAAAGTGAGACTCTCTTACAATTCACTAATATTTCAACCTAAGAAAGTTTCCGTGATGTTGATTTGTGGCAAATAACTAATGCTCCTTGCTTTCACTTATATGAATTATCATGTCGTTGAGAGTGTATGAAATTTTATCATCTTCACATAATCATAGAAATATTTGTAGTAAACATACTCACCTAGAACAACATAGTCGATCAAATACTTATTTACTAACATATCCAAGTAGTCGTGCCCAACATCCATTAAATAAGTTATCTCTCTAGCAATGACCAAACCTTCTAGAATCCAAATTTCCACAAGTGTCTCCACATTAATCTCTTCATCCTCAGGAAAAACAACGCAATAAAGATTGACTATGTTGTTCTAGGTGAATATGTTTACTATGGAGATTTCTATGAATATGTAAATGATAATAAAAGTTCACGACGTCGTCCCCGACATGGTAATTCATATAGGCAAAAGCAAGGAGCACTAATTATTTGCCACAAATCAACATCAACAAAATTTGATTTGCAATTGCAAAAGAATCTCACTTGACCACAATGATATTCTCTTACTATTCATTCATTAATTTTTTTATAGAAAAAAATTAAATGATGTTGATTTGTGACAAATAACCAATGTTCCTCGCTTCAACCTATATGAATTGTCATGTCGCAAAGGACATTATGATCTTTTATCATCTTCGCATATTCATAAAAATCTCCATAGTAAACATATTCACATGGGAACAACATACTCGATCAAACACCTATTTACCAACATATCCAAATAAGTGTGCCCAACGTCCATCAAATAAGTTGTCTCTCTGGTAGTGACCAAGCCTTCCACCAATGTTTTTACATTAATCTCTACATCCTCTAGAAAGACAACACAATAAAAATCAACTTTGTTGTTCCAAGTGAATATGTTTACTACAAAGATTTCTATGAATATGTGATAACAATAAAAATTCATGATATCCTCCACAACATAGCAATTCATATAGGCAAAAGCAAAGAGCACTATTTATTTGCCACAAATCAACATCAACTAAATTTTCATGCTCAAAAAATAACAATTGCATTCAAGAATCTCACTTGGCCACAATGATATTCATGATCTAATAATAGATCTCAAATGTCCAAATCTAGTTGGCTTGGTGGTGGCCTCTAACTATAGTTTAATTCATGTTTCAAAACCATTTCTATCCAACAACATGTTTGCCAAGGTTTTGGATCCGTATATTGTACTATAATAACAAGGTTTTGGATCTGTATTGTACTATAACAACAAAGTTTTCAATATCAATGGGTAACTCCTTGGTTTGAGTGGTTGCAAGAATTTGATAAAATTGTTTGAGAGCTTTAATAATCTTTCCACCTTTCAATTTTTAAATCTTTTAAATCTTATAAATTGTTGGAAGCTTTGTTCGACTCTAAGAAGATGTTACCATACAATGGTCAATTCCCATGATATCAATCAACTCACTTTATTGAAGCAACTAGTCTTGCCCAAAATTAATATTAGTAGTGATTAAATCACCAAAATACCATACACGGATGCACAACAAAGCTCATTTCTAAAGAAATTATTAGAGCATCATAACGAGCCTCAAAGAGAGCAAAAGGGAATCCAATTACAACCAGCCATGTGTTCTTTCTCTTTAATCTATTACAATCTGCCACGTGTAATTTCAAATTTCATTTGGATCGGCTTTCCCGCCTTGAAAACCAGTTGAACGTCGTCCCTGTGTAAATTATAATTTCAATGCATAAAATATTTGTTTTTTAATGTTAAAAAAAATAAATATTGAGAAATAAAATATTCACTATATAATTTTAATAAATAAAATATTGGTTTTTAAAATTTAATCAACCAACCCATTTTCAAATATGTACTGTCTTCAATTACATAGCAAATATCTTTCACAAAACATTTATAAGAAATTGACTTATATATTGAAGACTACCAAGTTCACAACCATTCAATGGAACCAATCATTTGAAGATTACCAAGTTCATAACCATTGAATGGAACCAATCATGCAAAGGACATGTCACTGTCTTAAAAAAAAAAAAGCTACACACTACACAAAAGATAAATTTAGTTATGTTATCCATGTTTAGCATTTTTTTATTTATGAAATATTTTTTTCTATTTTAAACAATAATTTGGTTTTTTTTAATATGTTTTATTTTAAGAATTATAAATATTAAAAGTATTTTTGTGTGATAGTTGTTTTAAAGAAGAAAATCATCATTAATAAAATAAGAATGAATTATTAGGAGTTTTATAGTGAAATTGAGAGTTTGAACAATCCTAAGACATTATAAGGAGAAAGAATTTGTTTGCATACTAAGAAGGTGGAGAACGAAAATCATTTTCTCTTTAAATGTCTTGCTTATAACCACATTATATCTCAATTTCAATTTCAAAACATCGCAATATTAATGATCTCCATAACTTATTCATTGACCAAAGCTACGGATCAAATGTTTTTATGTCATAGCTTGTGGTCCATAAGTACTTCTGACTCACTCGTTAATAGCGAGAATAAGTTGTGGTTTCCATTACCAATGGACCTAGAGCTCCTCCTTGTCAAGCATATAGGGACAATGAACCAACTGCATGTATTGCATATTGCGTTGGCTAAGCTTCATCCTTTTGATCATATGATGGTGGTGGCTAAGCCCATTGGTGGGAGACCTGCAAATAAGTGCTCTTTCATAATTGGATCTCGATCTTAATTTGTTGCCTATGTTGAAAGAACTCATGCTTCTATGTAAACAAAGTCCATTGCTCTTATCATAGAGCCACCTATAGTAATGTTCTACCTACAACTTATACACTAGGATCAATAAGTAGAATTGGTGGGGATGCTAGGTAAATTACTATCTTAATTGTTGGGTAATATGGGCATGGAATTAATACCTTGTTGATCCTTGCTAATATGCTTATTCCCCCCACCATGTGTTGGTTCAGTCATGTTTATTATTGATTGATTATTAGTTTTGTTTGTTGTGTTTATTATTTTTTATCAGTGTGTATTTCACCCTTATTGATGTGGGTCCCTTCCCAATGTGTGCTTGCGATTGGCATTGGTGAGTGTTGTGTATTGAGGCTATGGGACGGCTTGAATATAATATATCCACCTGTATAAATCGTCTAATTGATCATTTATTTTCCTAGTTGACCTGCATTTCAATGTATTTACAATGTTCCTCTCCCCTTATTTCTCTACTCGCTTTTACTACTTATCCGTAGTTTATTGATCTAGCTAAAGCCCATAGTTTACATTTTTTAATACATCTATGTTGTTTCCATTCTTATCCCTTTTCTTTTCCTACTACCTATCCCTAGGTTGCTCTTATCACCTATCCTACTTGATCCATTTCATTCTCTAGTTACTCATTTCACGTGTCTTTCTATCATGTGCTACGATTGGATAACTATGTTCAAATTGGTGGAATTGGGTTTGGGAGATCGACATTGATCTTGAATAATGTTTCGTATAATAAGACATGCACATTTTCCCTGAGAATCACAAAACTAAAATAATCATTTTGCATCATTTTGTGCAATTCATCTTATCAAAGCAAGGAGGTGACATAGGTTAATCATGCAAAATTCAATAGTTCCCATTTGGCTTGATCATATAATGTGAGAATAACGCATCATATAATAATGGCCAATGCATTTCCTCTAATATTTCCACCAAAATACATCAAATTCTCATTCGTTAGTTGTAAAAACTACAATGACAACTTCTCATGGTATGTGATGAACAACAAGCATGTGCATTTTTATGTCTATAATATGTGGTCCCCCTGAGTGTAGTATAGAGAACTAGGCTATTTTGTGATGCTTCTGATACCGACATTGACCCGATTCATCCGTTTGATCTTACCTCAGAACAATACCTATTTGTTTTTCGAGATGCAAAGAATGCATCAACACTCATAATGCATAGTATAGTAAGATCAAGTGTGCCTTTTGCCTCTAAATTGAGGGTAAGGATCAATTGAAATGCATGTATATTACCCATATGAATCAACTCATCATATGAGATTCATTTCCAGTGAAAATTATCCACTAGGCACACTATCCGTTGGATGCCACACTATCCACCATCTAATGGACAAGGGTGAAGAGAGCACACTACCAATGATCAGTAGTGTGCCAAGTGAATATCACTTGTCGTTCATTTAGTTCCCACCAAGAGCATAGTGGGAGGAAAGCACATGCACTATAGGGTCATTCAATGATGATCAATTTGACGGGTGAACATGTAGCTCAACTAATGAAAAGTAGGCAAAAACACATGATTGGGTGCTTCTTCGTACATTTAGTAGTTGGCCAACTTTGTGGAAAAACCCATGCAA
The DNA here is from genome assembly GCA_009831015.1 of Picea engelmannii. Taxonomy (NCBI): domain Eukaryota; kingdom Viridiplantae; phylum Streptophyta; class Pinopsida; order Pinales; family Pinaceae; genus Picea; species Picea engelmannii. Next base: position 1,033,157 of record ML779389.1, read on the forward strand.
ATCAGTTTGGATATCTAGGTTCATGTCGACAAATTGGGAACACAACAAACCAAATATGAGGGGAAAGAGAGTGAGGATTCTCATAACTAAACCAAAATTGTTTGTACAGACACCTCGCTCTCTCTTGGATCATGCATTAAATTTTTTTATGAAGGAAATTAAAATCAAGTTGGCCATGAGGGTCTAATGCTTAACAATGGAATGGGTCTCAACCACATTCGCCATCCATTTGGAATACCTAAAAGACTAGTCTATTCAACTAAATTAAGGTAATATTTAAACGAAATTGTGACCTAACTAACAACAAAGGGTGAATAATTTAAAAGTTTTAAGTGAGATTATGGTCTCTTAGTTGAATATTCTCGGGACGCAACAGTCAATTTTTCAACTGGCTTTTAATTATAAGAAATTTAATGATATATGATTGAAAATGACATACCCGTTGTAAGAAAATTTCCATGTGGAGATGTCAATTTTTGAAATTTTGAGATTAAGATTTTCATCTACCAATTTTTTTCCAACCTTAATATATCAAATAACAAATAATGATGTGAGGGTAAACAAACCCCCAAGCTACTCTAAATATGATGTTATAATGCTTTTTCCAATAAAGAATTTGACGTCTCTCCTAATTTCCTCACATCAAACAAATATATATATAATCAACCAAGAGAAATCTATAAGCAACGATGACATGTATATAGCAAGAACTCACCAAAGATAACTTATTAAGGTTGTTGAGTCATGTCATTGAATATGCTTGTATGATTTTCATCATCAACAAAGCTGGCAAATCCTTTAAATACCTCAAAACCTAGAAACCCAACAATCTCTATAGGATGATTAAGCTAAAGTTGTGTGCCTATTGCAACAGGATTCAAGGGATTGACACATCCTCCAGATGCCTCAAAACCAAGAAACCCAACAACCTCTATGGTGTGATCAAGCTATACTTTTACGTTGATAGAAACGTGATGCAAGGGCCTAAACATGTGGCATTGTTGCATAAGGAACAATCATGGAAGTGGAGTTGAACATTTTCAAGCCCTAAACAACCCACGACATATTCATAAATGTCGAGGCAGAGTGCATAGAGGCATTGAATCTACTTTTATTTGTGTTGAGAATAGATTAATATACTCATGGCATGAACAACTAACTCTATCATGCTCATCATTCCATAAATAAGAATAGTTCATACACCCATCAACATATTCCATCTTTACATGTTCAACTTAAAAACAATTGTTGCTTTAAGATATTTAGTATCAATTCTCAATTCTCACCTAAAATATTTGCTTGAAGAAGATATTGTAATAATGAGGGTAGTGTGTTATTATGTCACGGAGAAGATTTGTATTTCAATTTTTTTTCATGTTTTTTTTTAATAATAAGTACCAGGTACTCAAGTTGAAACACGATTTCAATTATAGGAAGTTGTTTTTATTTGATAACAATCACATTAAAATACACCATCATTATGAGACAAGTAGAGTTTGCACTAGACTCAAATTTTATTCATTTCATTGTTTTTTTAGTTAATTCTATTTTTTTGGCAACCATGTTTTTAGTATACACTTACTACTTACAATTGTGGCCAATGATGCTTGATGCATGGTTGGGTGTTGTTATCTTTAATTATGCTACCTTGCCATACAAATGGATGTAATATTCTTCATCATTAACATATTGATGATACCTTGCCATACAAATTGATGCAATATTCTTCATCATTCACATGTTTTCAATACCTAACATTTAATTATCCAAATAAATGGATTATCACTCTTCACATCGTATAGGCATGTTGAAGTAGAACTTCCTTAGATGTTGAATCACAAGAGAATTCAGGGCTTCATCATTGAATCATGTCAACCAAGATTGTTTTTGAGAAACCCTTTGACCTATTTTCACCATATATAATATGGCTTGATTGTTGCTCTTTTAAGCTTAGAAAGAGTTAGGTAACTATAAAGGGAATATTATGTTCATGAAATATATGGACTTTAAAAAAGTCAAAGAAAAAAGGTGAGTAATACCAGTCCAACCCATTAAAAATAAAAAGTAAAATTTTGCAACATATATACTTGCATTTTGTTTGGCGTTCCCTTCCCCCACTTTGGCGGTATGTTAGTAATAATTATTACAAGTGATAGTATCTTTCTTGATGAATGTCGATGATCTCTAAAACACTGTGGAAAATCCTTGGGTTGAATGTGCAGTACACCAACAAACTTCTAGCATGGAGCCCCCTTACTTGACGTTGCGTGAATCAAAACAATAATGACCAGATCTGCCATATCTTGATGGCAGTAACGGGTGAAGGGGTGAGAACCCCCTCCTATCGAGAAACAATGATGAACGAATCAGATGGACAGGCATGCAGAGGGACACCCTTTGAAACATCAATGGAATACAAAGCATATTTACACTCTCCCATACAATACAGAGGTAAAGCTATGGAAACGAAACCAACCTTGGCACATCCAAAGGTGGTTGGGGCCTGGGTTCATGGTAAATGTTTACTGCAAGCTCCAATGACTCCACCATTGGTGGTGAGCACAACAAGGGTAGGAGCGCAAACCCAATATATTAGAGATCATGTGCTCATAGGCAATTTTTTAGGGTTGTGGCCCTCTAAGTGTGACCTAGACAAATGGATCGACACGTGGTGGAAACCTAAGGGACACTATGAACTCCAACTTGGCTCGAAAGGTTTCTTTACAGTTATCTTTCACAACTTGGAGGACAAAGAAACTGCATTTGACAATGGACCATATTTTTTCAACTCTACAGGGTTATATCTCAAATATTGGACATAACACTTCAGCCCGTAAAAAGAAGACTTCACTCACACCCCAATCTGGATCAAGCTCTATTCCTACACATAGGAATTCTGGGATTTATGTAAAAATTCTGGGCTGGAAGAAATCTTGGTCGGCATAGGAAACATTCTTGGGATTTATGTAAAAACAGTTGAAGCAACTCGCCTCTGCAAATACACATCATGTGTACGCATCTGTGTCTTTCTCAACATATTGAAGCCCCTTCCAAGATCACTCTGTCTAGAGTACCTGGATGAGGAATGGATCCAGACAATAGATTATGAACACGTCCCCTTCCAGTGCCAAACGTGCCACGAGCATGGCCATCTATTTAGATATTGTCCGCAAAATGCCTCCTCCAAATCAAATCCAGTTGCAGCCTGAAAAATCAAGGATGGCTTCATTGAAGTCTAAGGGAAACGATGCATGGGAGCAAAGAAAACAACTCCAACCCCAGGTAAACAACCATCCACAAGTAACTCTTTTGAAATTCTTAATCAGGATCAAGAAATCAGGAATGAAAAGCTACCACCACCACATGATACAACCAACAATCAGAGAGATCGGGCCACAGCCCCCCAGGAACCCATTCTGGAACAAATAAAGCCCATCTTTGTGGAAGCCCTGACGAGTGAAGCACCACTTGGAGAGGAGGAAGGAGAAATGGGCATTGAAATATATGAAAGAGAATTCATTGGAGTCAATCTAGTTGGACTAGAGGAAGCTTATTAGAAACAAGAATTATTTTCCATATCGTCTGATCAACTAAGGAAAGTTCACAAGGTCTACATGAACTCATTAAATGGGGCCACAATTAGATCTGGTGCAAAACTGGGCATCCAAAAAGACCCACTAAAAGATTTTTGCAAACAAGCAAATGAGGAAAAACGAAGAGGCAAAAAATCAACTCAACAATTAATCTAAGATGTTGGGAGCTTCATGGTAAATTTTGGCCAGATAAACTAGATCACAGAAAGTTTCCCCTCCATCCCCCTAACTTCATCATAATGAAGATTATATCATGGAACATAAGGGGCCTTAATGGAAGAAGTAAGCAACAACTTCTTTGAAACTGTTTAATAGTGGAAGATCCTGACATCCTCTTCCTTCATGAGACAAAATTAACAATTGATGAGACTCAACTAGCTTTAGCAAGATGTTGGAAACAAAGCCTTTAAATATGCACGGATTCGAGAGGTGCAGCCAGAGGTCTAGCTATCCTCTAGATTCCAAACCTAATTACTTTAGACAACTTATCTACTCCATGGACAATCACAACCAGATACAAAGTATTGGGCTCTGACAAGATGGGCATAGTAACAAATGTGTATGGACTATGACAAGATGGGCATAGCCACAAATGTGTATGGACCTCCAACACCAGGACAAAAAGCAACTTTTCTTCAAACTCTTGAATACTTGGGCAACATGTAATGTCCCTTTCCAAATAGGAGCTCTAGAGAGGAGGCTTAATGGTCTAAACCACCCCGTTAGACTATAGACAGGGCCAAAGAAGGGTAAACATGGTTACTAGAGGTCACTCCAGTCACAGGTGTTATATTCAGAAAGTGACATTGAGCTAAAAAGGGTTAAAAGCACTTTTAAGTCATTATGAGCTAAAAATAGAAGTCAACAGTGAATTAGGATTTCAGCAGTGATTTAGGGTTTTGGAAGTCAACAGTGAATTAGGGTTTCAGCATGATTTAGGGTTTTGGAAAGCTATAAAGGAAGGGTCAGAGACCTAATTCATTATTATGCAGATTATGACTTGTCATTGAGGAGAAGAGGCGCATCTCAGGAGAGATAGTTCAGTGTATTCCAGGAGGAAGACACCAGTTGGTTGATTTCAGTATTGAAAGACACACCCTAGTCACCGGGAAGATCATCCAGGTCTTCCATCATTCTTCATTGATTCTGCAGTGCTCCCATATTACGGGTATTATCTTTTAGTTGCTTATTTGTATTTCGGCTAAGATCCTTTTGTCTTTTGATCTAGCCGAGTGTTGTTATTTTATTCAGTTGCAGTTGCTTATTTATATTCTGACTAAGATCCTGTGTATGTTGATCTAGTCGAGTATTGTTAGTTATTCAGCTGCATTCGACCATTTTTTAATCCATAGAGATATCGCAATACAAACTTTGCAGTCCTTTGTCGCATTTATTATTTGTATGATCATTTATATGTTGTAAACCTTTGATCCTACACACACATTAGCAACGTTTCCTAGACTAGCCGGTCATGGCAAGAGCATATAAGGCACCTGGATGAGGTATTGAGCATCATGGAGGCACAATCATTATATGCCAAAGAGTCCAAGTGTGAGTTCGGTATGACAGAGCTGTTTTACTTAGGTCACATCATCAGTGCACAGGGGGTACAGGTGCACCAAGAGAAGATCAGGGTCATTCTGGATTGGCCGACACCCAAGAATGTGACAGAATTGAGGAGCTTCTTCGGGCTGTGCAGCTATTACAGGGGGTTCGTCCGGGGTTTTTCTCAGCTTGGAGCACCGCTGACAGATCTTACCAAGCATGGGGCCTTCATATGGACCGAGAAATCACAGGAAGCCTTTGATCACATGAAGGAAGTCATGGGCACT
>ML779390.1:0-20299 GCA_009831015.1 Picea engelmannii
GGTTAGACTGTTATCTCGACATTTTGATTCCATTACATTTACACATATTCCAAGACAATTGAATCAAATTACAGATAACCTAGCTAATATTGTGTTAGACTGGCATATATCACATCAAGCTACCTCTACACATACATAAACATTTCAACAACCTGTCATAGCATATATAGATTAGACATCATCAATACATTAACAAAACACATGTAAACACCACATAGATCTCAAACCTGTACACTCATGTATATATAAAAAGGTCCACAGTGCCATCCAAATGTTTACATACAAAAATACAAGTATCCGCAGGCCAGTGAATCACCTCGGTACAAAATGGGCTCACCAGCCTATATACAAAAATACATCAATACATAGAGCACCACTCAAGGTGCCTCTAGAGCACCACCACCTACCCCTCCCTCAGGCGGTGGTTGCCCACCCCCTACTGGTCCCTCTTATCCCAAAGGTAGTCGTCTGGTCATCGCAGCACTAACCACTGCTGCCCGTCGTACCACGGCCCGCCATGGCGGTGGAATCCCCACACACTACTCCAGGATGTCCTCATCCTGGATGCACGACCACATGCCTTCAGGCACGTCCTGTAACACCGCCTCTAGGAGACGACGCATGTCCTCAAAATCTACTCCGGCATCCGTTGGAGGAGCATGTGATGGCCCAACACCAGGGTCATCAAACCGACCTCTCCTCGCTGCTCTCTCCAGATCAGCTGGTCGCACCGCAATGTCCTCACGCTGACGTCTCTCTCCAACATGCAGTAGTCTCTCCTGCTCCTGACAAGCCGACGCTCTCCGCAACTCCACCTCGTGCCCACGAGGTGCCACATCTGCACATACAAACAAGCAACAGATAGTATCAACATCTATATCATATACATATGTCATGCTATCTCAAACAAAAAACATATATATCAACATCATCAACATACCTCGATGGTCAAACACCTCCCCTGGAGGTAGCACCATGTCCGCATCCTCCCGAAAGTCAACCCCAGCATAGGGGTACTGTAATATCACTTGCGGCATCTGCCGCCACACCTGCACCGCCTCAACAGTAAAGAAGTGGCCGCCCTCGCCACCACCATGGCGAAGCAAAACAATCGACCACCTCTTTAGTCGCAGCTCTCGTGCCCCAGGCGCACCCAATAAAATCCTCGAGCGCAACATAGGCACCCTCTTCGAAAACCAGGCCACCAGGATGGACCCGAAGGCAAACTCTCCAGTATCCGTGGACCGATAGTGGTCCAGCTGCCCTACCATCCTGGCATGCAGCGTAAGCCCCCAGGCGAAGTGCTCACTAGCCAACACTCTCTCCATCACAATCAACTGGCCACCACTGATCCGCTGCATCGCCAACGACCCATAAACTCTCACAATCATCATTGCTATGCAGCGATGCGCTATGGCATCCATCGCCCCAATGCTCACGACAGTGCCAGACATAAAGTTCGGCCCCGAACAGTATCTCCGGCCAACCGTCGCTAGCGGCACATCCCTTGGTAACACCGACTTCGTTGGTAGGGGCGTTCCCCGAAACGGGAGCCCAGTCAAAAAGTACACATCCTCCACTGCAGTGAAGGCAATCTGCTCTCCCCGCACTATGAAGCAATGCAGGTCCAGATTCCACATCCGGATAAGAAACTGCAGGAGATACTCCTACGCCCGTATCAACGGGCACTCAAAGAACTTCAGCAGCCCACAGGCTGCCAAAGTCGCACGTACACCTGGCTTTTCAATAGCCACGACGTCTCGCAGCTAGGACCAATCCTGCTCTCGCCAACCAACCGGCATCGTGCACAATGTTCACTTGCAACCACATAAAACAGTCCTCAGTCAGCCAAATGGCCCATCAACAACATAAAAAAGATAAGTTTTACACCCGTCAACCTTGCCTTCAAGGTGCGACTGTTTAACCCACAGGCGCGCACACGTGCGCGCCTGTTCACTCCACAGGCGTGCACTTATGCGCGCCTGTTCACTACACAGGAGCGCTCTCAGGCACGCCTTTCCATCCTCCAGGCGCGCATACGTGCGCGCCAGTCCAATATACAACCGCGCACACATGCGTAGCTGTGCAACCGATAGGCGCGCACATAGTGCGTGCCCTTTACCCGCTTACCAGCACCCCCTTGCGCACCTATCCGGTGGGAAGGCACGCACGTGTGCACGCCTACTTTTCGATTGCCCACGCACGTGGGGCCCACACTCATCAAACCCTCTGTACATCCCCTGCCCGAAAAATGAAACCCTACTTCTATGCATGATGATTAGACCACTAACTTGAAGCTCGCTGGTCCTCGATCGGATGCTTCGTCCTCCCAGAATCTCCAAATCTCCTCTGAATACTTCTCTTCCAGTCACTATAGGAGCAAGTACAAATGAGGTGGCAATGTGGGCCCTACAGCTATATATAGGCCTTTTTGCCAAATTTCCATTCACCATTCCGAGAGCTCCGGGCGTCCATTTCTCGATCCGTCTTCAGCCACGGGATCAACATCTCGTCATCTACATCACGATAGTCCCTGTGCCTCTTTTCATCCTGAGCCCCCGGGACGCCATTTTTCATACCCTGACCAGGTACGCATGCGCATATTCAAAATTCTCAAATACATACTCATATATTCGATTCTCTTCAGATATTGTTCATGTCGGGTATTTGGTTTTCATGTGTGCAGGTACTTGGTCATCATACATCAACACAACCCCTTTAGGTATATACTCAACACTGGCATGTAGTCATTACCTCTGAATCTCACTTACATTTCCAATCACACCCTCTGACATTTGCCTCTAGGATCCCCATTTCCGGCTCTGCAGTACCAACACCTCCATTTGCATCTTTGGTACTGTCACCCATTAGTACTCTTACCCACATGATTTGTCCCATTCATAGCACCCTTTTGCGCTTTTGACACTCATGCTGTTTTTCAAAACCCTTTAGGGATGGGAGTCTCGATAGTCTTACATCATGTCGCGAATTAGCCACATACTCCTTCTCATTTTGCTAGCTTTCCCAACAGACTCCCAGATTATCTCTTCACAGTTCTATTTTTGACTGCACCTCTGCAGTATCATAAACCCTCCATTTCATCCACAATCCGTTTGCCCATCTGCAAATTTCCCTTCATTTCACCTACCTCATACAGAAACCCACCCATGGGGTTCCCACCCTCCACCAGTTCTCCAAGCAAATTGTGCCCTACCTGGGCCAACCATCTCACATTGGGGCACCCGTTTCTATATTTGTACACTTATCCCAAATTATTCTTTATTTATTGTACAAACGCCTTTGTTTCCAGCAGTTACATTACCTTTTTGTCATCACCTTTGGCGACCTTCTTCCCTTTTTGGCCAAATGCAACCCATGTCACCCTTGGTTGGGGCACTACTTATCATCCACCCTTGACGACATCGTCCATATCTTCATAGTACCCCATAGGCCACTTACCTCTGCCCTCTGAGTTTGTTCACCTTGTCCCACCTCTGGCACAACTTATCCCCTGTCTTGTTGTCCCCCTGACACTCGACCTCGTTGACCAGTTGCAGCCACTTTTATCTCAAATATACTCCAACCAAGGGCAGTCTTGAGTCTTCCTACATCTTGACTTCGCCCATGTACCTCCTCCACTTCCTAACCTCACCTAGTAGATTTCACGAAGCCATTTTCTTCTGAGAGTTGCGTCCCACTTTTTGTCAACATCAGCATAGTTTTCCAGAAGGGCGACATTATCTTGATTCTCATTACCCATCCAATGAGAGATCTCAGACGACACAGGGAGAACCACCATTGCTCCCTACTGTCGTTGACCCCCATAACATTCGACGTCAACACTTTCTCATGTTACGGTGGGTTTTACTTTGTGACTATTGCAGTTAGTTCTTTTACTTGCCAAAGACCTCTGAACTTGGCTGGGCTATCAATGCCTACAAAATCCGTGATACTTCTTCCAACTGTCACTGCCTCCTCTTCAGAGTATGTTCACCCACATAATTGTCTTCTGCCTTTATCACGACCGCCCCCTAGGGTGCTGCAGTTGTCTACACCAACACTTCATTCCTCTTTTTGAGTTACATGACATGAGCATGGGGCATGCCCGCTTCGTTTGTACACAGTTTATTTTTTACACACCTCATGGAAGGTTGGGTTCTACCGGTTCCTTTTTTCCTCCAACGGATCGCTCTGGACGATCCCACTATTGCTCTCTCTTACAACAACACTCTCAGTAGAAGAAACATTGATGGATTTCGACTATGCGTATGCTCCTAATCTCATCCATCAGGGGGCATCTGTTATCACTAAAATTTCGTTCGCAAATGGTTACAAGAATTCAGCATTGTCAAACAGTTATGAAGTCATCCATGGACCTGAATTAACACAAAAGCATTCGTAAAGGGTCAAAAGCTATACAAAATAGTGAAAAATTGAAGGGCGCTATGAAGACACTGGGCGCACGCGCACATGCGCGAAACATAAACGCAATATTCGTGCACATGCGCATGATGCGCGACTGTTGTCGCAAAAAGCCGCGCACCTGAGAAACGATGCATTTATGAGAGTGGTTGGACTCCCACCCACTTTTGGTTCAGCTTCCAAGTTGATTTGACACTCAAATCAGGACTGGATTCGACTGGATGGCTGGTCAAAGACCTAGGAATGCCCTAATTAGCCTCTTTACACACTACAAACTAGTTGAACAATAGCTCAAAGGAATGCTATAAAAAGGCCATGGATACACTTCATTTTTTAAGGAATTTCATAGCAAAGTTATGCTGCCACTATTCTCTTGAGGACTCTTCTATCCTTGCCAAGAGTATACTTGCATCATTGCTTTGAGCAATCCATCTCACCCTTTGAGTGGATTAGCAAATAATTCTTTCACCATTTTCATTTTTCTTTTCAAAGTTGTAAGAAGAGATTACTTATGGGGGTCCAAGAGCCCTCCCTTGGAGGAAGAAGGGACTCATATTCCCCTTGCTTCTCAGTGTTTTCTTTCACTAATATCAGCCTTATCATTGGTGACATGGGTCTCATTGTTTCTTTTGTCCTTATGTCCCTATGTTTATAAACTTAGTTGTTGTTTTATTTCTTAGTTTAATTCTTAGTTGTTGTTTTATATTTCTTTTTCTAACCCTTTTCCTTGCAGCTGTCCTACTTAGCAAACCCAACTGAGCTTGCAAGCACCTCTATTTTGCTCACTAAGGTGACGAAAGAGGCACAACAATCTAGTTGTAGATGAGGTGAAGCACTAGAGCGTAGCTATCTGTAATGAAAATGCATCATTGTCTGGAAAAATGGCTCTCCACAAGGATTGTTCTGCCGTAGTGGCCTCCATGACCACGATGAAGAGGTTTTAGTCCTTTGAATAGTTGTTGAGCACACAAATCAAGGTAATAATTGACGAGGAGGATGCCAAGGCTATTCTCCCAAACAATTTTCCACTTAAACACAATAGTGCTATCTTTATCCTGAGTCAGGTACCTTCACAAAGTCTAGATGAAATTATTGCAGCATTGATACCAGAAGAAAAGAGAACCACCGAAGGTGATAGCCAACCAGAACTTGCATTCTATGCAAGAAACAACTGCGATATATCAACAAAAGACAAAGAGGAAATATAATGCCACTATTGCAAGAAGCTAGGTCATACAACTTGGAATTGTAGACAACGAACCAATTACGTTTAAGGGAAAGGTCAAATATAGATAACATATAACAAGTATATCCATGATTGAAGATCCACTATACATTGACAGTGGTGAAAAACATATTGAAGAAAATGGATATGCATTTTTGGAAGCCCACGCTTTGAAGACAGGAAGGGATCAATTAAAAACTCAATGAATTGTTTCCTAGTTAGTTCAAAATTTGTGGATCTAGGGAATGACCCCTAATTAGTTGAAGACACATGCATGTGGATTGCAGTCTACTAGTGAGGTTATGTGACATGCATATGGATTACATTCCAGTAATTAAATTCAGGAGATTCGTGATTCGGGAGTTCAAAGAGGTGGGATCTGGGAACTCGGGAATTCAACTCAACAACCACACCATTATGAGGGTAACTATGAGGTGGCTTGATGGAGCTCAAGCTGGTCTGGGAACTGTGTTCAAAGAAGAAGCTTCTAAAGGATGTTACCAATGTTTAGTGTTCAATTTATGTGATTTACATTCAATACATGTATTTGATTTCAGTTTGTTATTTTTTAACACTATATGCCTTTTGGGGGAGTATTAGAGATATAAGGATTATCGTGTAATAAATTTACCTTAGTGACTTTAGTTTAAAATATTAGGGTTTTCATCTTTTAGGGTTTTTGTCTCTCAAGCTCTTTATAAGAGTGAGGACCCTCATTATAATACTACACTGTTCAATAATAACATTGTTTAGTATTTACGACGATCATGTTTTTCAGTATCGTAACCATACCTAGGGTTTCTTCAATTCTCATAATATTATGATGTTTCATGGATCTGACATATAAATAAGGGATTTTTTTTTTTTTTTTATCAATTTATTAAAGTTGAATAAATATTTTGCTTAAGATCATTTTTTAAATTTTGAAAAATGTGTTCCTAAATTTGAAAATGGATTTTTTTAACCTATTTGTGAAATTTCATTAAGAGATTTGTTTTCAAATCACTTTGTTAAATATGCAAATATCATATCATCTTTTCTATAACACAATTCAATACATATTATATATTTCCTAATTATAAGTATCTTAAGAATTTTTACCTTTTTTTATTAATCTCGGAAGGGAAACGTTTTCCCTTTTTATTGAAATCAACTTCTTAATGTTGAAATGTGAGCTACTCTTAGACTTGAATGTATCTTTTGTGAAACCATGTGATATTTTATATCCATGAAAAAACATATGGGTTAATGAATACATGTTTCTTCTCATTTTCTTATAGAACTTAACAATGATCATTCTAAATTGTGATATATGCAAGCGTCATATTGAAATTTTATTTAAGAAGACAACTATGCTAGCTCACAAGTGTTCTCTTTTGTGAAACCATGTGAAACATATGGGTTAATGAACACATGTTTCTTCTTATTCTCTTATAGAACTTAACAATGTTCATTCTAAATTGTTATATATGCAAGTGTTTGATATCGAAATGTGATTTAGGAAGACAACTGTTAGCAATTCCACATAGGTCAACTAATATGAATATCACAATGCATCATACTTTTCGGTAACATTACAATGAAACATAACCCTTGAGGAACATAAAAAACCTATATAACCATTGATGAACGTCACATGCAACATAACCATAGAGAAACATCACAATGTAACATAACCATTGAGAACATCACAATCGAACATGACCCTTTTGGAATGTCTCAATGCGACAAAATGTTTGATGGACATTGCAATGTGATGCATCCATTGAGGGACATATCAATTTGACATAAGTCAATCAACATGAATGTTTTAATGTAACATAACCATAGTCAACTTTCGTAACTTCACGAGTGTCACAATATGACGTAAACCAACATAACCCTTCACGAACAACACAATGCGATGAACATAACCCAACACAACAATGTGACAAACATAACCCAATGTCGCATTGTCAATGTGAACCATAGTCAACCATGGTCAAGGTGAATCATCATCAACCATAGTCAACCATGGCCAAGGTTAAGCACATTGTCATCAACATCCAACCATAGTCGACCATGGTCAACCAAACATAAATCAAAGTCGACCATAACCCAAATTCAACCATAAGTTGACCAAAGGCAACCATAAGTCAACCACAATGAGCCAAAGTCAACCATAATTTGACCATAGTAAATCAAACATAAAACAAATTCGACCATAGTTAACCATGGTAAACCAAAGTAAATCGAGGTCAACCAAAGTTAACCATGATCAATAGTGGTCTACCATGTTCAACTAAAAACAACCATGGTTAACCATAAACAACCATGATCAACTAAAGGTAACCATAGTGAAACATGGTAAACCTTGCCATCCTTAGTCAACCACAAATCAATATGGTTATCCATAGTCAACATGTTCACCCATGGTCAACCATAATCAAACATAGTCAACCAACTTCAACCATGGCTAGTAATAGTTTAACACTGTTAGCCATAGTCAACCATGGTCAACCAAATTCAACGCTAATAAACTATTGTCATCCATAGTTTAACATTTTCATCCATAGTCTACCATGGTCAACTACGGTTAACCATGGTCAACAATACGATCAACCATAAGTCTTCCATGGTCCACTATGGTCAACCATGCTCAATCATGGTCAACTACGATCAACATGGTCAACCATATCATAGATATTTCATTATTAATTATGTTGATATTTTAACTCACAAATCTACTAATCCTCCCCAAGCACATCAACAACCAACTAGCACAACCACATTATTAAATATGTTTGATATACACCGATCTACATAATTCTCCACCTTAAATTAATAGTGCCGATCAACGAATATAAACCACCTTTAATAATGTAGTTGTACTAGTCTATTACACTATTACCATATTACCTATGAATTACCATATTACCTGTAAATGTTTTAATATAGGGAAATACAAAGTGTTGAAATTGTAACTTAACAATTTGAATAATTTATATTTTGAATTTGTTTAAATTTAACCTTCTTAATTTTGAATACTTTCAATTTCAAACTATTTAAATCTGTAATTGGCCACCCCAGCAAGCCAACTCTTTGAAAAAGAGCGCAATAAGTCAAAAGCGACTACAATTTTTATTTGAAACCAAGTTGTAGAAAGGCACTTGATCAACTTGTGACTAAAACTTTAGTAAAAGTTCATTGATGAAAAGTGAACTAGCGTATTTGAAGTTTTACAAGAAAATTTTAATCTCCACAAAAAAAATAGATGATATGAAACAACGACATCACTCAACATTACATGGACTATTGGAAGTGATAATAAGCATTTCGTGACATTGAAAAGCACATAATCATAAGAGTTTTACTCACTAGGATAGGTCCAACAATCAATCAAAACAAGGGAATATCGACACTATTACCTAAGAAGAGGAAAAATTTAAAATATGTCACTTTGGGCATTTAAAAAAACCCCAGACATGGTTAATATTTATATTAAAAGGGTGTATTGGTTGAATTGAACATCTTAATAACAAGTGTTGCAGCTTAGTCCTTTCCGCACAAGTTTGAAATTTTTAATAACAAGTGCTGCAGCTTAGTCCCTGCTGCACAAGTTTGAAATTGGAGGTGCTAGAACTTTAAAGTTTGAAAGTGGAAGTGTTAAAACATTATGACATACAAAGATTTTTAATAACAAGAGCTTGGTCCCTGTTGCACAAGTTTGAAATTGGAGATGCTAAAACTTTAAAATTCGACAAATTTCTTTTTTTGAAAAGATGAAGTAAGAAATTGAATATGAGTTTTATAAATTAGAAAAAAAAATAAACAACAAAGAAACAAGAAGAAAAAAGAAAAAAATCAAAATATATTTCACTGTTTATGGGTTTTTTTTGAAAATGTAAAATTTAAAATCAAATCTTTTTTGGAAATGTAAAATTTAAAATCAAACCTTTTTTTAGTAAAACCTAAAATAAAGTGTAGTAAACCATTTTTTTTAAGTAAAACCTAAAATAAAGTGTAGTAAACCATTTTTAAATATAAAATATAAAGATGGAAATGCCTTACACTATTTTCAAAAAATTCATGTCAATGAATAAATAATCAAAAACTTTAAAATAAATTATTATTATTATATTTAAAAATGCTAAAATTTATAAAACCAATTTAGTTACCAAATTAATAAACTTTTGAAAAATCTACATACCTACATATGATGTGATGCCAAAGTTGCAACCACCTTATCGGATGCCAGAGTTGCAACCATCTCTTTTGAAAATTTCACACTATACAAACTTTTAATAATCAATTTTTTATACTTTAAAAAGTTTTGTTAGCTACTTTAATTATACTCATTTAAAGTTATTGATGGAATGAAACTTGTAACATCCCTAAGAAACATGAGATTTTTCTATTTCATGAAATTGAGAAAACCCTGGCATACTCAACAGTCTTGTCAAAGGAATGAATAATATTTTCTAGCCAAGTCATGAATAATATTTTCTAGCCAAATCCAAACAAATCTGGTTCAAAGCATAACATGAATTCCATTACATGATTTCTTTTCTTTTTTGAAAAATTGAAGATATGTTAGACGTGCTATGACATACCTGCAAAACGAACAAAAGAGAAGAAACTACCAATACAAATGTTTCATGATCTCCAAAGCAGGTAACTGCCCACATGAGAAAAACCTGGAAAGACTTTAAATAAACAAAGCACTACTTAGAAACTATGTTGCACTAGACTTTAAATAAACAAAGCACTACTTAGAAACTATGTTGCACTACACATGTAGACTGAGCTAAAATGTTAAGCTTAAATAAACTCTCATCTTCTGAATACCTTGACTACATAGAAACTACCTTTTTAGCTCTCCATAGAAATCTTCATCTCCATGCATTCTATGAGGTCGTGCACACTGATGTATTTTTGTTTAGCTGCCATGGATGACATTAAATATTTAGTAGCATGAGTGGGACTGTATATCCACACATATGGCTCACAATTCCCATCGCAAAAGTTACTCCTGCCATTGGTAGGATAGTTGATGTATATATTGTTGAGTGTATGGGCAACGTTTCATAAACAACTTTTGGGAAATACGCAACGTTTCATTACTGTGATAACCATGCAACAATATATAGAAGAAGAAACTGTGATAAGCTTGCAGAAAAATTCTTTTTTTTTTTTTTTGCGTTTCTCTCTGCAAAATTTGGAAGAAACTGTGTCTCAACTATTTGATGTTTATTGCCACGCCATCTCTGTAAACTCTTGCTGCTTGATCTAATACCACTGGCAACACATAGAAAACAAAATTAAGGAACCATATTTTGAACAATTACAGGAATTTTATATTAAATGCAGCGAACTGTGGCAAATCTTTATAATTCTCAAAATGTATCTATAAAGATGATGGATCTTAGTCATAAATATTTTCAGAAAAATAATATTCAAAGATTTTATATATTTTGTACAAAAAATTGGAGGATTTTCAAGCAGGCTAGTTGCATAGTACATAAATTGTTTCCGCAAATCTTTTTAGGAAAAAGTAGGGGGATAGTCCATCTTAATCATGAATATTTGCGGGAAAACGTTCTAAATTTCAAAGATTTTCTATTATTTTATATAATATTTTGGAAAATTTTCAAGCATCTAATTTCATAGTATAGAAATGCGTTTCCCCAAATCTTTTTAGGCAAACATAGGTGGTTTGTGAACTTTAAATCATAAATATTTGCAGAAACGTTTCCTAAATTTTCAAAGATTTTATATAAAACTTAGGAGATTTTCCCAGCAAACTAATTTCGTAATAAAGAAATTTGTCCATGTAAATCATCATTGAAAAAAAAAGAAAACAATAGGCAAACACTAATCCTGAAATGCACTCATTATTTAATTAAAAATAAAATTTATTCTCCGCTCTCCTTTTCTGGACAAATGAAGGGAGAGATAGCGACAAACTTACCCTTCCATTTACTCCCGAGGCTTGGCACTTCATAATTCCACCGCCATATTTTCTGGTTTCTGTTTTTGGCTTGATTTCTCTGGAAAGAAAAGACCTCCTTCCCGCTGCAAAGGGGAATTGCTGGATGAAACCCTGGTCGTTGGACGAGGAATCTGATTTTGCCTAGCTTGAATGGAAGGGAAAACAGTTTTGGTGGAGTTATTTGGTTTTGGAGACAAACGAAAGTGGGGTATTGCAGAGAGCATTCAAACTGTGAGATTGGAGCTGGGATGCAACAGCAGTGTGGTGGCTGGGCAAGCCATTGCCACTGGTACAGCAATTTTCTAGGGAGCTAACCTTATTATTCCTATAAATTTCCTTCTGTGTTGTTTTGGAGATTTTCCTATAAATTTCCTTCTATTTTGTTTTGGAGATTTTTCTACAAAACACTGAGTTCTTTTTTACACTCGGACTGAGTTCTATTTTGGCTGAAACCTTGGTGCGTCTGGTGAAATTAACCCCAGGCGGCAGAGTCCGACGAGTCCAAGGAGAGGCGAAGCAAAGTTGTTCATCACGGTGCCAAAGAGAAAGAGGTGGTAAATGCAAAAACTGAGCAGAGTAACAGTGAAAATTCAGTCGATTCCATTCCAAAACCTGCAAAAGAAAATCCAAGGCCTTTGGAGAACCAGAAGCAACACTACATTCATGTTAGGGCTCGGCGAAGGCAGACAGTTGACAGCCATAGCTTATCAAAGAGAGTAAGTTCTTTTATTTCTCATATAACCATTATTTACTATCGTTATTCAGAGCTAAAGTCATCGATATGTTTAGAATAACAACCATTCCGTTAGTTGCCAATTTCTATTGGTAGCAAAGATATGTGAAGGTGTTTTCCAAGCTTTCAATTGTCATACCTGTAGATTAGAAGAAAGAAAACTAGTGCATGCATGAAATATTTGCAGGTCCCCACTCTTCCAATTTCGTTCAATAACCCATGGAAGCGATGTAGGCAGGTCCACAAACTTTTGATCCTCCTCTTCCACCGCGACAAGCTTCCTGCTTACCATCTTTAGTATCACCACTCCGAAGTTATACACGTCTTACTTCATCGATGCTCTCACTCCAGAGCCACATTCTGCACATAATATTAATCATTAGAGAGTATTAGCATAAGATGGAATATGATCTCTGCAACTACACTTCATAACAACAATAAAGGGGAGTATTCATGTATAAGATGGAGTATTCATGTATATCAACGAAAATATGCGAATGGTTATGGCCCAATACGGGAGGCGGTAATCACAACAACTTCAACATAGCTTATAACTAGCACAGTAGTAAAATAGCTGTTGGTGAACGCCGAAAGGCTGAGAAGATGAAATGAATCTTTAAAAGAATATATTAAATTTTATTATCTATTAACAAATAAACTGTTGGCTTCATTTATCTGCAATCAGTTAGCTATCAAAGTAATTTTTAAATATGATTAGGTAAATGTAAAAAAGTAAACACATAAACTGATGTCTTTATAATAGCTAGCAAGTTAATAATTGAAATCACAACCATTTATTTTGTGTGACTACTAAGAATATTCCAGCCATATTTAATCCTGTCCATAAAAAACTTATTAAGCACTAAACCCCTATTAAATTTGCCCATTGTCAATAGATTTACACCTTTCGGCGTAACTAACATAGCCGCTAACTAGCCGCTAACTCACTGCTGGTGAACGCCCAAAAACTTAACGTGACAAAAAGGTAAAATTATGTGGCCTAATTGTAAATATGTTACTTCATATCATGTCCAAAGACATAATTTTCCGAACAAATAACAAGAGAATCTTTGAACGGCTCGGATTTGCATGCATATAACGCATAAAATTGAGAGAAACCGCTCAGATTCGACACCAGTTAATCATAATCATAGGAAGCAATTAGCAAGATCCATGATAAACCCGATGTGATCGGTGAACTCTCCACTTGTTTAATTTTCCTAAACCATGGATGCTTGAAATTAATAGAAAAAAGGGATGAACTAAACTGGATCGGATCGGATCCACTAAGTGAATATTTACCAGCAAAACAGTCTGTAAACATCTTCCTACAATACAATTATATATGTTTCCTACTTCAAGGCTTACCTTCCCCAAATGATCCATACATATATTTTATTCATTAGCCTTCCATACCCATTAATCTATTCTTCAGCCTTACCCTTACCCTGACCCTCACCCTCGGCCTTCTCTTCAACGGGAGCTGCTTCAGCCGGCTTTGCTTCTTGAACAATACTCTCTTCAACCGATGCTGTGTTTTGTTCTGGAAATTCAACAGGTGCTTCTTCCTTGGCCGACGATTCTTCTTCCTTTTCTTCTGCTGCCGTTTCAACAGCCGCGACCTTGGCAGGAGCTTCAGCTGCATAGACTTCTTTACCCTGCTCAGCTTCATCAGGCACTTGGGCAGCTTCCTCCTCGGATTTCAGCAAGGCCAATTCTGCTTCGGGCTCTAAGGCAGAGGTTGCGACAATCAATTCCTCTGCAGATTTCTCAAAGGTGGCGGGGCTCTCATCCACTGTTTTCTCGGTTGCAGGAATCTCCTCACCGGGAGCTTCTTCTTCGGTAGCCTTTTCAGTCATGGGTTCGATCTCGGTAACTTTCACAGCTTCATCTACGGCCTTCACCAGTTCGCTTGCAATCAATGCAACGGGCGCAACAACCTGAACGAACCATCAATCAAACAGATTATCCGATAGTTAAAATTAATGTGAACATGAAATATATGCATTCATAGCTCTCTCTACAACAGATCGACGAAAAGTATAGACATAAACATTGAAACGTCAATATTACCAGAAATCCATTGATATACCTCAACAGTGGCCATATTCCGCTAATTGAAGATATCTATACAGAGCTGATAAAGCAAATAGCTCTGCATAAATCCAATCGATCAGATCAGGAGCTCGATAGGCGCCAGGCTTGTTCGGCTGTTTCAGAAAATGAAAAGCTAATAACTGAGATGTGGCAATCAGCTAGCTACCATAGTAAATTTTAAATATGATTCAGTAAAAGTAAAAAAAATAATATGTAAACTGATGCCTTTATAATAGCAAGGAAGTTATTGGTCGAAATCACAACCATTGATTTATTTAGACGACTAAGAATATTCCATCAATATTTAATCTTGTCCATACAAAACTGATTAAGCACTAAAAACCTGTTAAATGTGCTCATTGTCAATAGGTGTACGTCTTTCGGTGTAATAAAATTTGTTTCTAAAAACAGAAGCACCATTCTGCAAGGGGCATAAGCGCCATGCTACATGAGACACCAACATTAGTTATGGGTAGACATGGAGGAGTAAGTGGATTGTATGAAAGTTGTAGCAAATGGTGGATGAGGAGGTGGCCAGACGATGAGAGGTGGGTTTTGCACCTATGCAACATGTGAGGGTCTGGATAGTAGCATGTCAGAGCCTCGACTGCAGAGTGAGGCTGTGTAGAGAAGCAAACTATTCAACAGGAAAGCAGGGCATCTGGCCTACACGCATGGAGTTCCTGGAAGGATATCTGCCAAGTAACAATGCTAACACTGAAACCCAAGAACTATTCAATGGGAAAGCAAGGCATTTGTCTTCTAGCACCGTCTATTTGGCATTTACATGGAGAATACGTGTAAATGGTCATTGGGGCTAAAAATCAGTGTTAGTCCAGCATCGTCCATTTGACGGTTGCATGGGAATTACGTGTAGAATATTCCTGGGAAGTCAATTCAATAGTACATGAATATCTTCTCCAAGCACTATGGCTCAGCCCTATTCTCTCCCTGAACTTAGCCTCTAAAACAACCCGTTCTGCGAAGCCCAAGCCCGGGTCCGAGGATTCTACTAGACTAGTCTAGCTAGCCTTCTTTCTTCTGTTTGACACAACAATAGGCACTTGCGGTGACAATTTTTTAAGAATAACTACTGCTTAGAAAATCGTTTACACAGGTTATTGTTGGCACCTACTTCCGAGCACTATTGTATTGTGAGGAAGTATTGTGAGGAAGATTTCCCTTGGCGGACTTTCAATGTCCCTTACTTTTCTCTTGAATGAACTCGATTTTCTCTCTCGCTTTATGTGAATCAGACAACTTACAAGAGAGCCAAACAACACTGCTGGCCAAGTCTGGCGAGTTACATTACGGAGTGGGTGACTTCGGGTTAAGTTACAGAGCGGGTGACTTCAAAGAGCGGGTTACAGATCGGGTGAGGCAACTTCAGTAGGGGGGCAGAGCGGGTCGGCCTTCCGAACTAACCTTGTATTATTTCTTATAACTTGTACAGAGAGTCGTTTAAATGTAATAGCACACCGGTTGTGGTTAAAACAGATCAATAATACCCTACCTCAGATGTATCATCCTGAATGACGATCCAGGATTTTTATTGGAGGTATTAATTTCTACCTACCAACAACCACCAAACTTCGAGAGAGTTCCATCGACAACCACCTGTGAGAATTCTCCGGATTCTCCAGAGACTTCTAAAGCCTCTATAAATACAAGGCAAATGTAATCGTGTTTAGATCAAGCAATAGAATTTCTTTTGTGGGTTATTTGTCTGTGTTATTCTGCTTCTGACCCCTTCATTTGGTATTAGAGCTTGGAACTGGGCTCACTCCCTCACGGGAGGGCCCAGGATCCTGAGAGGAGTCGCCCAGAAGTGCAGATAGGAGTGAAGGATTTGTTGTCCGTTGTATGTGTGTAATGAGTAGAAGACTGATTTGCGTTGAGGAGTTAAAGCTTCAGCAGGAGTGCCGTGTGGTTTTTTGACTAGGCAGTGTGGATTTCAACGCAATAATGAAAACTTGCTGCTGCTGCAGCTGCAGCTGCAACCCTCCTCCACATGTGCGCACAAAACTGCAACTACAGTGCGCACCAACTGGGAAACTGCAATTATGAGATGCTACAAATGAGAACTGGCGCCCTGTATTTATAGTAGTTCTGCCAGTTTTGCTGGGGCCGACTTCTCCTTATGGATAAGTGTATGTTCAGTATATTATTATTATTTCTGGCCGACTTCTTCTCTTGGAGGCTAATAACCTAATATAAATTATCTTCTTGAGCCGATAAGGCTTTTAGGGTTATTAGCCAACTCATTAGGGTTTCTCTTGCTTCCCGGAGTCTTTTATTCTTGTCAAGTTCACACGTGGAGGTAAATACCTCCCGCAGCTACCATAATATTAACACTCCCTCCTAGCTAGAGAGGTATTTATAGGTAATGGACTTGAGCACAAAAACATACCATTTACCCGGTAGCATCAATATAGTCATCTAGACGATTTCATGACTAGATCATGAGCATCACCATCACCATCAGCTGCATCAACTCTTGAAACCATACTTCATCTGAGTAATTAGATATGATGCTGGATAAGTCACTCTTACCATAGAGTGATACAAGAGGAGTAAAAGTTCTGAACTGTTTTTCGTCTGAAAAATCTTTGTTCATCATCCATCTGAATGATCATTATCTCCAATAAACTGCTGATAGTCTTCAAGGCAATTAGAACAAGGATAGAGCACAACTGTGTCTATTCATAGTAGTACATAACTACAATCCAGTGGTTCACTACCATATCAAGTAACACACAAGTACTTGATCAACAACGTATGGTTGCAAATAGTGAAACATGTTCACTACAGTAGTCCTCATCTACTGTCATACAGTCTTCATAACAAACATATGATAGAAACCTGCATAGAAACAATGTTATGATATAAACTGATTTGTCTGGGCCAATCTTTCACTCACATCTGTGAGCTTTGAAAGAATATTTTCCACAGTAGTCTTCATCTACTGTCATATAATCTTCATAACAAACATCTGATAACAATATGCAGAGAAACAATGTTATGATATAGATTGAATTATCTGGGCCAATCTTTCACTCACATCTATGAGCTCTGAAAGAATATCTTCCTCACAAATAGTGGAACATATCCACCACAATAGTATATCTCTACTATTTGGAGACAGGTAGTCTCCATAACAATCATCTGATGCCATCCTGCATATAAAAATATTGTTAAAGATAAACTGAATCCTCTGGGCCAATATTTCACTCACGTTTGTGAGCTCTGAAAGAGTATCTGCCCTCATTAGTAATGGGCTATCTGCCCTATTCTTCACAAACAAGGAAGAATGATTATTTCTGATTTCTGAGCCTGGACCATTTCTCACCCTGGGCCATTCTTCCTACACTAATTAAAGTGCACCCTAGACATCATGCATAAACCCTAAGAAATGTTTGGACCATTCCTCACCCTGGGCCATTCCTCCTACACTAATTAAAGTGCACCCTGGAGAGAATGTATAAACCCTAAGGAATGACTATCCCTAATTGCTGAGCCTGGACTATTCTCCACCCTGGGCCATTCCTCCGACACTAAATAAGTGTAACTTGGAGAGAATGAGTCTGCCCTAAGGAATAACTGTCCGGACCATTCCCCACCCTGGGCCATTCCTCCAACACTAAACAAAGTGTAACCTGGAGATAATGAGTCTGCCCTAAGGAATGCCTGTCTTGCATCAACTTCCAAAACAGACCATTCTTCGAAACTGCTCACAACTATGAACTTCGAAAGAATGATTGCCCGACGAGGCGGACCATTCGACTTGACCACTACTTAGAGTGACTGCCAAGAAGAATGATTGTCCTAGAGATCACTCCCCATGTTAACCACAATGGGAAGTTGCTGTCTATGATACATCAACAATTAGTTTGCCTCCCATGTTAACTACAATGGGAAGTCACTGTCCGTCAGAAATCTCAATCCACTTTCCGAACAGGAAAGCATCTGTCCAATCTGGTCTATTTTTCAATTACAAAGATAAATAATATTTTCAGTAGTCTCACCTAACTTGGAGAGTCATTTCTTCCTTTTCCAATAAGAAGGAAGTTGTTTCCACGAGCTCCATCTTGAGTACGCAAACTCGTTCGTCTTGGATAGAAGCTTTATCAAAATGTCTGCTTATCTACTTATCTGTGGAGATATGTGTTGGAGAAATCATTTTCTCCTATCTGGATTTTATCATGGATAATGTAATGCTTGTACTTTAGTCTGGAACACTATGAAGGCTTCATGTATATCTGAACAATAGAGTATATCATAGTTGGAGAACTGGAACATATCCATGTGGCACTTCTTCTGTCATCATGAGATCTGATTTGCTGAGTAGTCATCTTGATGTTATAGGAAATCTTCACCATGCTTCTGCTGTGCATTGGAGGTTCTCCACCAAGTTGTCTTATTCTTATCTGCATACAGGAGTCTCTTTCTAGCATGCCTCAAAGTCTTGAGATTGCTCTTCATACGCTCTTTATTCAATTTCTTTGGAGAACATTCTTTGCATTCATCTGATGTAGAACTCCAACTCATGGATGTTGCGGATGATATATAGAGATAAGTCTGGTGTACTGGAACAAGCAATCATCATAGTCTTCTCCCTCCAGCTGAGAGAACCTCTGGTTCTGGATCTCACAATGCTTTCATTCATAAGTCTTCCATACACTGTTCTTCATCACGACTTTCAGTTCTTTTGCTTGATTGCTTTTAGTGAGTTCATATCAGCTGGTAATCTTGTGATTCTTGATACAGTGACTGGATGTTCTGGTTTCTCTTCTTTCTTGGAATCTTCATGTTCTTCTTTAGTTTTTGGGTCCATGGAGTTTCTTATAGATTACATGCCCTAGAGATTTCACTTTTTCCCTTCATCATAGGATCATGGATCTGGATGGACAACCAGGAATTCTTTAGGGCTTCCGAGGAAGTCTTCTTCTGTGGTTGAACTGAACACGTGCTGTCTTTCATGACTATTACCATGGATATATACCTTTCATCATCTTCAATGGATCATATGATTAGCTCCCTCCTAACCCTTTCTTTATGTAAGAGTGCATATAATCGGCTCCCTCCGTCTGATAGAGTCCATACTTCCATCTGCATCCTTATTGTCTTCTGTAATATATAATTGGCTCTTCTATCCGACAGAGTCCATGCTTCCGTCTTAGTTGTCGTCATAAGTCTTTCTCCAATTTCTCTTGATGTCTGACTTCTAAGTCTCTTCAAGATTGATTCTGATTTCATCTTATCTTGTAATAGCTTTCACATGATATATTTCATTCTTTCATGTGTAATATCTAATGATAACTCTTTTCATCTTGTTTGCTCTTTCATAGGTATAGTTCCTCTTGGAATACATTATTTTCCAAGAGATATATATACAAGATATGTACAAGGACGATGCAAGCAAGATATGTACAAGAAATAAGAAGAGTGTTGTTACTTTTTAGAAGAAGTCTCTTCCATCCTGCTTAGTCTTCTTTGTAGGCTCCTTTTCTTCGACAATCAATGCTTCGTGTTTGTCCTTCCTTTTCTTCAGCTCAGGACACTGATTCCTGTAGTGACCATACTTCTGACAGTTGAAGCACTGTATTTCTGAAATATCTTTTCTTTGTTTTGGCTTCCTTCTTGAATCGAATTTTCTTTTGTTCCTGAAGTTATTGAATCTTGCTGTGAAGGCTTGATCATCGTACTTATTTTGAGGTTTCTCTTTTGCATTGATCCTTGATTCTTCTTGAGCACAACAAGTCCAAAGTTCTTCAAATGTTGGGTACTCCTTCCTTGTGTTCATGCTTGCGGCAAATGCATCCCATGTCTTGGGAAGACCATTGAGTACTAT